>LIEC01011685.1:3672-55299 GCA_001925005.1 Drosera capensis
TAGAAACAGCGGAAGCCACAAAACGTTGAAACTCTTGATACACATTGTTAATCCTTTATTCTCCCGTGATTTGTTACTCGCAGCTGTATGACGTGCTCGCAGACGCAGCAAGCATGGATTAGGGCTTCACGATTATCGACTTGTAGAATGGAGTCGTCTACTGTTAGAAACAGCGGAAGCCACAAAACGTTGAAACTCTTGATACACATTGTTAATCCTTTATTCTCCCGTGATTTGTTACTCGCAGCTGTATGACGTGCTCGCAGACGCAGCAAGCATGGATTAGGGCTTCACGATTATCGACTTGTAGAATGGAGTCGTCTACTGTTAGAAACAGCGGAAGCCACAAAACGTTGAAACTCTTGATACACATTGTTAATCCTTTATTCTCCCGTGATTTGTTACTCGCAGCTGTATGACGTGCTCGCAGACGCAGCAAGCATGGATTAGGGCTTCACGATTATCGACTTGTAGAATGGAGTCGTCTACTGTTAGAAACAGCGGAAGCCACAAAACGTTGAAACTCTTGATACACATTGTTAATCCTTTATTCTCCCGTGACTTGTTACTCGCAGCTGTATGACGTGCTCGCAGACGCAGCAAGCATGTAGGAGTAAACAAACAATGAGGGAAAAAAAGAAAAAAAAGGAAGTATGATATCAGATGATGTCGTTGCCATTTGAATAAGAGATTCTCACCTAGAATCATCACTCTTTACAAAATATACTGTCGAATGTCGGCATCTGAATATGAAAGTGTCCAAAGGTTCATAACATAAATGAACACAGAAAGGGTAGGTGAAGGCAACTGAACACCCACGAATCAATCATGGAGTACATCTGTATAGGACTCGACGAACATACATCTCACCCAAGGTTTGTCTGAGGAAAGGGATCGTCGACTGTTGCTGTAGATGCAGTCGGGCATCTGAAATCCAAGGGTTCAAATTTTTCTTGTTTTTTAGGGTTTGGGTTTATAGTTTATGGTTTGCGTGTGTTTTTTAGGGTTTTTTTTGGAGTTTTTTAATACATATATTTAGGTAATACTTCATTTTTCCCACAAAAATTATAACACATATGTATTTTGTATTATTTTATACGCATGAATATAAATCTCGTTTTTATATCAAATCACATCTGATCGTCCCGCAATATCTATTATGTTGAAATACGTATCAAAATTTACATCGACACGTCTGTCAAGTCAATTTGTTAATATTTTCGTGGGACAGAAAGAGTAATTTATTTAGGGTTTTATTTTTCTTTATTAGGGTTTCTTTTTTTATGGTTTTTTAAATGTTTTTTTTAAAGAAAAAGGAGTTGATTTTTTTTGGAAAACGGCACATGTGTTGTTCTTCAAGAACTGTTTGTCTGATATTCCCTCCGTCCCATAACATACATAATGATTGAATTTTCATGAAAATTTATGTGTGTATTGATTTTTATATATAAAGACTAAATTATCCTTTTGGTTGTATAAAAATAAGAAGAGAAAAAAAAAATGGAAGGAGAAGTGATGGTGATGTGAGTTGATGTGATATAAAGTAAAGAATAAGAGTGTTTTGATATTTTTGAAGAAATAAATTTCAAATGAGATAATGTTGTAATTATTCTGGGACATCTAAAAAAAATAAATGCTATATTTATTATAGAACAGAGAGAATATATTTCAATGGTTAAAATTTAAATATATTATGAAGATATCTATTGAGATGAAAGTCGGACCCATCATATCACACATCTTCTCCAATGTTTTAATCTTGATGGATGATTTTGAGTAGATACACTTAGCCGTGAATGTATAATAGGACATACTCCATCTATCCTGGAATAAATACAACGGTTTGATTGGAGGGTTTGTCGAAGGCAACTTTGACTCGCGCCATGAAATGATCAAATATTATTTTTTATAAAATTATAATAGAACACAAATGATAGTTCAAATTATTATTTCAACCCTGAGACAATGACGTAATTTTTTTTACGTCTTTAGTATTAATAACAAAACTCCTTAAAATACATATTAAATAGTGCAAAGATTGAAATGTTGGATTTACTAAAGGAACGATTGAGTATTTTGCTTTATTCATCAATATATCTATCATACTCTTTCCGTCCTATAATATAATAAATGATTTGCATGTGAATTTATATGTATTGAATTCTTATAAAATTTGATGAAATTTTTGTAAGTGATAGTGGGGTTTACTGCACCAATGATAAGAAGAGATAATGTATATATTATAACAGATGATAATTATTTTGATATTAATATGAAAAGTTTAGTGTTAAATCATCCGTCCAAAATAAATTACGATGATATGTATTTCGATACGTTTCATTCTTTTTTTTAACTATATCAGAAAAAACTTAAATTGGTTCAAAATTAAAATTCATAATTTAATTTATCATTATTATCTCATCATAATTTTATAAAAACGATATTTGATCATATTAAAATATATCTCAAAATATATATAATCGTAATTTATTTGAGATTAAAAAAAAATATATATATTATTTTACAACTATTTAATTAGACATTGTTTATATTATACGACTGAGAGTATGATATCTTACTATTCATTCATTATGGTCTCGTGACACTCACGACCTTTTGCTCCTTGTCTTTACTCCTTCCCCCTCTACTCGCTTCTCTCCAAAACCCCTGTTGAACCAGCAAACACATTTTCACCACCACATTCTCATCATCATCTTCATCATTGTCATAATCGTATCTCATCTGGGTTTTCTTTTCATGGTATGAAATTGTCTAATCACTCTGACTTGGGGAGAAATCTGTGTTGTATGAGACATAGATCTGTTGCATTTGGTGCCAATTTGTGTTTTGCCCATTTGGATATGTGATTCTGTTTTTTTTTTTTTTTTTTGGTTTTTTGAATTGGGAGTGATTTTTTGGGGTGTTCTTTGTTGTGAGTTTGGTTCATTTTTGGTAAAGATTGACTCTTGATTCATTTCCTTTTATGGGTATTTTTGGGATGTTGTGGTCCATGAATGTGATGAAAGGGTTGGGTAGGAGAAATGTGTCTAGGGTTTGTGGAGTTGGTGTTGTTGATCTGATTGTGAGCATGGCATTGGCATTGGCATTTTGAATTGGGGTTTGATTGATTTTCCCTAGGAGCTTAATTTTGATTAATGTTCTAACCTATTGTTCCTCATTGGCTTTCATCCGTCAAACATGATGTGATGTTATCTGTTTGGCTGTTGTTTTCGCAATGTCGATTGGCAGTTGTGAGTTTTAAAGTTGAGGGATTGTGTTGGAGGCCAGGCAATTGTTGGATGTGCTGAATTGGTTTGTATGAGATTGGAGTGAAATGAGAATTGATTAACTTGCTTCATGGCGCGAAGCTCGGAGATCTCTTCTTTAAGCTCAAATGGGGAGGCTAGTCCTTCCCATTATTCTGGTATTTTTAATGGAGACGACTGTGATGCTGGAGCGAGCATTGCATTTGCACCTCCGTGAGTAGTTACATTCCTCTCAACTACAATTATTCACGGATTGACATTGTATCTTCTTTCAAAATGTAGTTTATCGAAAAATGATCTTTGTCACCTAGACACGTAGTATTTTGTCATCTAGACACGCATGATTGGAAGACATGTCCAAAGATTTAATTTGAGCAATGCATAAATCTTTTGCAGCACTCCGAGGACTCTATCAAACTCTATTCCATCAGAACTTGCAGGGGCTATACCTTTGATCAATAAATTTCAGGTAGTGGACCAGTACTTGCATCAACATATATGATGCTTAAAATAAAACGGATAAACAACTTCTTTTTATTATCATGCATCGTGTGTTGTCACTTCATTGATCATATTTTTAGGTAGAGGGTTTCTTAAGAGCAATGGAGAAGCAGATTCAATCTGCTGGAAGGCGTGGATTTCTCTCTAAAAGGTCATCTAGCGCTCAAAATCAGGAAAAGTTTACTTTTGAGGACATGCTTTGTTTTCAAAAGGTACTCATCAGCGTCATTTTCTCTCTCTTTTTACTGAACATGTAACAAAACTTCTTTACAACCCATGGAAGATTCATCCTGACCTCTTTTTCCTATAATCTTTTAATTTGTTAAGTAACTGACAACTTGTGACTACCAACGGAAACTTGATAGGATCCTATCCCGACTTCCTTGCTTAAAATCAGCAGCGACTTGGTAAGTCAAGCAAGAAAGCTATTCCAGAGAATCCTGAAGTATATGGGAGTTGACTCATCAGATAGAGGCACTCCAATTAGCTTGGATGAAAGGGTTGAGATAGTTGAAAAGCTGTATAAGCACACTTTGAAGTGTTCTGAGCTCCGTGATGAACTCTTCATACAAATTTCAAAGCAGACAAGAAATAACCCCGACAGGCATGCATTTCCTTAAATTTTACTGCTAAATAAATATGAAATTGTAGTTAGGACTTCCGATTTTTTTTCCTATCATATATAATGTTCTTGGAGTGTTCACGATTCTTGCTTCTAATTTTGTAGGCAATATCTCATCAAAGCATGGGAATTGATGTATTTGTGTGCATCCTGCATGCCTCCCAGCAAGGACATTGGTCGATATTTATTCAAGTATGTCGAAAATGTTGCTCATTGTGTTAACATAGATTCTGAAGTCCAAGCACTTGCACAAAGCACATTGAGTGCATGGAAGCACTCTGTCAAGGCCAGGCCTAGGAATACCATACCTGGTCGAGAAGAGATTGAAGGCCACTTGACTAGGAAGAAGCTGACAACAATAGTGTTTTTCTTGGATGAAACATTTGAAGAAATTTCATATGACATGTCAACAACTGTTGCTGATGCAGTTGAGGTAGCTGATTTAATTTTACCCTTGATAAATGACAATGCTATTATATTTGATTGAGTTGAGATGTGTAACCAGGAGAATACAATGAAACTTCTAGCTTCAAATGATTCATACTCATTGCCTTTTCTCTGTCATTTCAATGTTTTTGTGGGTTAATTCTTCTCTTCCGCATCGGCAAAAATGAACTCCTGATTAGGTGGCATTTCACTTTTCATTCTCAAGCAACTAAAAACATCTCTGTGCTGGTTTTATCGTTGAAATGAACTCCACGAAAAAATTCATTGATCAAGCGATTTGGTTCTTGCTTTTCGCTTTTCAAGCCTTTTTTTTTTAAGAAACTATATTCAAGTTAAATCTTTTGAAACTGATCATCAATAAACTGACAGTAGGGCTGACTTATCTGTTAATTTTTCCACCATCACCCCCAAAAAAAATAAACTGGCAGTAGGGCTGACTTGTTAATTTTTCCACTATCACCCCCAAAAAAACCAAACTCTGTCTTACGGTTAAACTCTTCAATTCAATTGTTTACTTCAAACTTTCAAAACAGCATGAGACAAGATTATAAAATGGAATTGAATGAGGAGGGGACCTCCCCCAACTTAGGGGAATCATTTTATTTCGACAAAATATTGTCTAAAAAGATGTTTCTAGTTCAATAGGGAAGAAAAAAGAAAGAAAAAGGATAGAATCTAATAAAGAGGGTGGGTAGAAAGAGTTCTTTTCTTCTACCTGACTGGCTAGTCATATCCGTGGACATGACCCTAACCTTGGGGATATATATAAGAATATAGAATAGTCCAATCCTAAGAATTTATAGTATTCAATGTGGATCCAGCACAAGAATGGAAACTAGAAAAGTTTTTGAGTCTTCGATTTTTTATTGAAGATCTTGCTTGTATAGCAGAAAGAGTATCGATCCAAAATAAATTTTGTTAGAATTGTTTGATCAAGCATATACTACAAGATCCATACATGATTTTTTTAAATCATCAATCAGACCTCTTATAGAATTCTTAGCGGGCTTGAACCTTGGTCTAGAAGAAATACTCAACTCCCGTGCTGAAAAAGCGTGTGTACAGATTTGATCTTGTCGCCATATGATCAAAATGCACTCTCGTACCATGTTTGGCTGTTCTCATCATGTGAAAATTTGTGAAAATATAATTCATAGTTTCCACTGGCTAATTATTCATATTCATGTGAGTGTTTTTGGGGGATTCACCTAGCAGAACAGAATAACTGTTCTAAGTTATCCTGAACATCGTCTGGGTAACTTTCCTGATCTTTATGTTCAAAAACATTTTGAAAGATTTTCTTGTCTTGACTGATAGTTTATCAAGGTGTTGTTGCTAAAAATTTTAGAATGGTATGAGCTGTGCAACATTATTTGTTTGTAATGTGCTATTGTTTATTTAAACTAACAGGTCAATATTATTGATTAGCTATTTCAGCAAACAGTTAATATTATTGATCAGCTATTTTCTTATTTACTGTGTCTAGGAAGTTGCTGGAGTAATCAAATTGACTGCATATTCAAGTTTCAGTCTTTTTGAATGCCGGAAAGTTGTTACTGGTTCTAAATCAACAGATCCTGGAACTGGTAAATTGTTCTTTAACACATATTGAATTGAACTCAGACATGTCATTGAGTAGGAACTAAAGTGGGTTTATCGTTGCAGAGGAGTACAGTGGGCTAGACGACAACAAATATATTGGCGATATGCTAGCAGAGTTCAAGTCAGCGAAGGATCGAAGTAAGGGTGAATTGCTGCACTATAAATTGGTTTTCAAGAAAAAATTCTTTCGAGAATCGGAGGAATCTGTCACAGATCCAATGTTTATGCAGTTATCATACGTACAGGTGAGGTCTTTATTAACTTTTTATCATCCTAAGTTTCTATGCTGTAATATCATTGGGATCTTAATCTATTTTTTGTTGCATTGAATAATAGGTGCAACATGATTATCTGTCGGGCAACTACCCTGTTGGCAGAAGTGATGCTATCAAACTCTCAGCATTGCAGATCTTGGCTAAGATTGGATTCATCGGTAACCCTGAATCTTGCACGTGAGTGATCGGTGATCCTCTTTGCATATCACAGAATGAAAAATCTGCCATTTTTTTTTATTGGAATCTCATAATGTACTACTTTGAGCTACTGATGCTTGGCAATTTTTATGTTGCAGTGAATGGACGTCGCTCTTAGAAAGATCCTTGCCTCGACAAATTGCGATCACCAGGGCAAAGCAAGACTGGGAAGTAGATGTTTTGTATCGATATCGTCTCATGGTAAGAATATGTGCGCCAAAATTTTAATTTTCATATTTTCATGCGTATCATTTCATATCTGATCCATGCATTCCATTTTTCTGCTATTATAGTTTCGATAGGATTGGCTTATGTACAAAAAAAAAAAAGGCGAGTTCCTGCCCACTTTAGTCAGCCTTAATGAAGTTGTCTTACTATAGGATCCTATTAAAGTTTAGATAGGATTGGCTTATGGGAAAAAAAAAATCGAGTTCCTGTCCACTTTAGGCAGCCTTAATGAAGTTGTCTTATTAGAAGCTGCTTCACTTCATTTTGATTATTTTTTCCCAGGAAAATTTGGAAAAAGAGGATGCTAGGCAGCAGTTCCTTTCTATATTGACCATGCTGCCATATGGGAACTCGTTTTTCTTCAGCATGAAGAAGATAGATGATTCTATTGGGCTTCTTCCCGGGAAGGTCATTTTGGGTATCAACAAGCGTGGGGTAAGTTCAATATTACTTTAATGATGATGTTCTTGTTGATTAGTAGTAATGGCTTGACCACTTGGATGAATTTGGTGTCTTCCGCAGGTTCATTTTTTCCGCCCTGTTCCTAAAGAGTATTTACATTCTGCTGAGCTCAGAGATATAATGCAGTTCGGAAGCAGCCACTCTGCTGTGTTTTTCAAAATGAGGGTTGCCGGCGGCCTACATGTCTTCCAGTTTGAAACAAAGCAGGTGATTTTTCTACTTTCCCAGACCTTTTGAACTTGAACTCCATGTCATTATTTTATTGTCTACTTGATTTTGATGAAATGATACTGATGTCTTTGTTCCGGGTAGGGAGAAGAGATATGTGTTGCTCTTCAGACACATATTAATGATGTCATGCTTCGTCGCTACTCCAAAGTGAAAGCTGTTCCTGGCAGTAAAAAAGACGCTGAAGATTCGCAAAAGAATGTTGATAAAGTATTTAGCTCCCTGTGCTGTACTTGATAGTGAATACTGTTTTCCTCTTGGTTACTCGTGGTTGTATTCACTAATCAGTTCACTTGTTTGTTTAGTTAGTGGCCGAGTTGCAAGAAAAGCAAAAGCGAGAAGTGAAATTACAGGCAGAATTGGAGGGCTTGAAGGAATCCTTGATGATTGAGAGGAAAATCGTAGCGAAAGTTTCAATGGAACGTGACAGACTCGCAATGCTGCATGAAGATAAGGACATTGCACTTGAGGTCATCTTATATTATGTCTGTACCATTTAAACTTTTGATGTGTTATCACCTTAAGGTTTCTCAAAAGCATGTTTTTGGTGCTTATTAGGAAGTACATTCGGAAAAGACAACTATGGAGATGAGGCTATCAAATTTGAAAAACGGCACAATGCTTACCAGTGGTAAAAAGGAGTATGCTGAAGCAAATAACCAGGTGAATCAGTTACCAATGGCTTTATCGAGTAACTCTTTTCTAGCAAGTGTCACGATCGCCTCCTTTCTCGTTCATTCTATTCTTATGTTTTGCCACCTTCGGCGTACTTTTTTTTTCGGGAAAGCACCTTGGGTGTAATTGTTGTTTACTTACCTGAAAATAACTATTAGGCTTTGAATAAGATGCAAAATGAATTGAAGATACGGAGCGAAGAGTTGCATTCAGGTGAAGAGACTATCAAGAAGCTGAAAGATGAAAATAGATTATTGGAACAGAAGATCTTGAAGCTTGAAAGGAAGAATTCCAATCAGGTGAGTTTCGGGACTCTCTTCTCTCGGTTTATTTGTGGAAACTGGGCGTCTGAGATATATTTGAGTATCAAATTTTAGGTCCTAACTACTGATAAAAAGTTTGAACAAGAGCGCCAATCATTGTTGCTTCGTGTTTCTGAACTTGAAAAGAAACTGGAGGTTTCCAAGCAAGATTTAGCACATGCAGAGGCTTCCCTCGTGAAAAAGAATGCAGATTTGTCCTTGCTACAGGATAATATGAAGGAGCTAGAAGAACTAAGAGAAATTAAGGAGGTAATGGCTCGACAATCAAATTCTCTTTTATGGTTTTATACTTTCTTCTGTCTCTCCCTCCGCATAATTTTTCGAAATTTTCTAACTCAAGTCTGTTTTACCCGTTTCAAAATCTTCGTGTTTAAATGTCTGAGACGAATGTGTTTCTTTTTGTTCAGGACATTGATAGGAGGAATGAACAAACTGCGGCTATTTTGAAAATGCAAGGGGCTCAGCTAGCCGAACTTGAAGCACTATGCAAGGAAGAACAATCTTTGAGAAAACGATATTTCAACATGATAGAAGGTTACTTAACCACTTTGAAAATCCATGATCGCCAAGAATGCACTCTGATTATAAATTGTATATCATTGACCCCTCTAATGTTACTGCACTTTTGGATGTTGGCAGATATGAAGGGCAAGATACGAGTCTATTGTCGTTTGAGGCCTCTGAGCGATAAAGAAAGGGCCGAGAATGACAGAAATGTCTTGACAAGCTTTGATGAGTTCACGGTAGAGCATCCGTGGAAAGATGATAAACCAAAGCAACATGCATATGATGGGGTTTTCGATGGGTTTTCATCCCAGGAAGATGTTTTTGAGGATACAAAGGCAAGTTTAATTTTAGATCTTGGACGAACAATTGATATATGCCCAATAAATTTCCTCCAGATATATTTTTCCCTTCCAAAAATTATTGAAACATTTTGACTTTGTTTGCATATTGATACAAAGTTTGACATAGATTTTTGTAAATTTATCATGAAACATCCATTACTGTGTAAGTTACGTACTTCAACCTAATACATGTTGTGGGACGATCAGAGTTGATTTGATATGAAAATGAGACTTGTATTCATTCGTAGATAATAGTGTAAAATATTTATATATTGCAATTAATATGGGATGGAGGGAGTATTTTTCTTTATTTGTTTTCTGCAATGTAATCAATGGTCTTTTCTTCAATCCTGTGCAGTATTTGGTGCAATCTGCAGTAGATGGATATAATGTTTGCATATTTGCGTATGGACAAACTGGTTCTGGAAAGACGTATACGATTTATGGCAATGATAGTGATCCTGGACTAACTCCTAGGGCGACCTTTGAACTCTTCAGGATCTTGAAACGAGACAAGAAGAAGTTCTCATTCACATTACAGGTAATTGCTTTGTGATTTAATGTGATGCAGGTTTATCGGTCTTGGGTACCATACGCGGACTGCTCGTCCCTTCACCAAAAATGAAGTGTAGAGGACTTACATCTATCAAATATTGTAGGTCTACATGGTGGAATTATATCAAGATACTTTGGTGGATCTTCTACTACCCAAAAACTCTACCCGTTTGAAGCTGGACATAAAGAAGGACGCCAAGGTAATAACGATTTCGATTATGCCTCGACTCTTCATGTGTGATCTGTATTGAAAGTATGGTGGTTTGCCTCTCTAAAGTGCTGATTATGTTTTGAATTTCAGGGTATGGTACACGTTGAGAATGTGACGATTGCTCATATTTCAACGTATGAGGAGCTTATAAACATTATCAAGAGAGGATCTGAGCGAAGGCATACATCTGGGACCCAGATGAATGAAGAAAGCTCCAGGTCTCATCTCATACTTTCGATTATTATCGAGAGTATCAACCTTCAAACACAATCTATCGCGAGAGGGAAGGTATCGAGATTGATTCTTTCATGTTGATAACTATTCTTACTTTTGTTATGAACTAGGCCGAGATCTGATTCAGTATTTCATTCATTACCTGTGATTTAATCTTTTCATTTTCAGTTGAGCTTTGTGGATCTTGCTGGTTCAGAAAGAGTGAAGAAGTCGGGTTCCACAGGAAATCAGCTGAAGGAAGCCCAAAGCATAAACAAATCACTCTCTGCTCTTGGAGATGTTATCAGTGCATTATCATCTGGGGCACCTCATATACCTTACAGGAATCACACTTTAACAATGCTAATGAGCGATTCCCTCGGAGGAAATGCCAAGACGCTGATGTTTGTGAATGTGTCTCCTGCCGAATCTAACCTTGACGAGACACACAATTCTTTAATGTATGTTCCTTTTTACTCCCATGTTTTTCACGATATTGCAAGGGACCTTCCTTTTCAAATCTGCTTTAACAAAAACTCGTCATTTGTAGGTAAGTTTAACATTCTGATCTCTATTTGTAGGTATGCCTCTAGAGCCCGAACCATCGTGAATGACCCGACCAAGAATGTTCACTCGAAAGAAGTTGCTCGCCTAAAAAGGTTGGTAGCATATTGGAAGGAGCAGGCAGGTAGGAAAGGGGACGAGGAAGAACTCGAGGAGATCCAAGAAGAACGAACTGCTTCTAGAAATTCAGCCAATTGTCGGCATTCCATGTAAGCCCGATATATCATTCATGCGTTACAGCAAGGCAGTGATTCTTGCACTCGGGAGACTCTGAAGATAGAAGTTACTGCTAACATATTCTTTGTGGGTAGGACTGATTATGTATTTAAGTGCAAATCTTTTAGGTGCAGGAAAATTGTGTATATTCATTCTATCACGCCTGTTTTCGATAATGAATGTGAATGTGACCTGGATGTGAGTTCGTTTCATATCTACCGTTGCTGTAGAAGTTTGCAACGTGAAATGTAGTACTTTCATAAGTGTATTTGCTGTAATGATCATTCCTTGTTTCTAGCAGTTCTTGACCATGGAAAGGCTCTTGATTTGCAATTACATGACTCGCGTCGATCGCTTTTATCAGGTCTTGCTGTTCGGCTGATGAAGTCACAACCTTGGTGCAGACTATCTTAGCTTCTCCCTGTAGTAGTGGTTTCGCTCTTCTTTTTCGTGATTGCGCTTCTGTATATATATTGAACAATGACTACAAGGTCCTTATAAATTGGAAGAGTATTCCTCAAAATATCTACCTATTGATATCCATGACTTATCACAATTTGTTGTCTCTATGTATACCACTTCCCTTTCCTGCCTACTTTTAAGCTTAATGGACAATCCTTTACAATGTACATCATCACGGCTATTATACAATCGTGTACCAATTTCTCTATTGCTTGGGTGGCTCCATCGGATCTACAAGGCCTTCCAACACAACAAGTTGGTCCAACAGCGCAAGCTTCTCGTACTCAAGCGCCTTGATCTCATCATCGATTTCTCTCAATTCCTTACCGATGTTGAAGCTTTCATCCTCCAACTCGAAATACTTACGCTTTAGTGCTTCGTACTCACCACCAAAAGATGAGGTTTGCAAAGATTCAAAAGGAGCCTTTTTCCCCTTGTGCGGGGGGAAAGGAGAAGCCCCGTTATTCAAGTGTTTACTAGACGCCTTCTTAACAGGCTTCGGTGGCAAAAGATGTGAGTACGGATCAACTCTGGTGTAGTGTCTGTCCTCCTGGAAAATTGAAGTCTTCTTCGATTTCTGTTTTTGGGGTTGTGTTATACTATGCGGTTCTGCAACCGTTGTCTTGTGTAAATTTTGCATTGAAAATAGCTGCAATGGCGCCAATTAGAGACCCTGTATCAGCAAAAAACCAATGCTTCAGCTATCTAAGTAACAGACTAAATTCATAACAGGAAAGACTAATCCTTTGGCGCTTTAAACAGTAAACAAAGAAGCCAGTACTAAATACAAGACCCAGCAATTTAACAGGATCCACTGTCACTGATTTGTTGCAGCTTGCAAGGTTACAAAACGGCAAAGCTAATTCATTAAAATTATTGTATGACTCAAGCCCAGAAGCTTGCTAGTGGAATATCCTGTCGCATCAGCCTCCCACAAAAATCGCCTTTAGGACAGCCCAAATGATCCTTGCAGTTTCAGTCACACCATGATTACAAGAATCATCGCCTGTGTCCTGTTGTTCTATTCTCCCAACAGACACTCGGACTTTGGTCGGATCCGTTTATGAAGACTCTAAAACCTGGTTCACCAGTCACCAAGTCATCAGCAGCTAGCTCATACTACAGCTACAGCTTGATAAACTCTATTCAGGTCCGCCGAAGTTCAATTCACAAACTCATACTAGGCCACTCCACTCCTCACTCCCTCTAGTATTCCAACATCAGCTTCTTCCTTTTCATCCAGATAACACAGGCTTAGTGCAATGTACCAAACCACTCATTCTCCGAGTCTCCAACAACAAATCAAAAACTTCATACCACTAAAACTGGTATACTGCATCCACCCGACCATATCATTCTCCACTTTCTGGTGCAATCTCCCGAGCAAGATACGGTATATCAATGGATGTGATACTGGTGCTGTCCCCATGCACAAAAGATCTCAACCAGCATTACAAACCACACAACATTACTAAAACAAACTAGTAATTCATTACATTTATCTTCTAAGACAGAGGAACGATTGTCGAATCGATTTCGTGGCACCCTTCCACAAAAGTTTCTCTAATAACAACGCTAGTTATTCTTGTTACATCGAAACATTTTATTCAATCTCAGCATAGCCAAAAGAGTCACCCATCGGTTATGCTCTCTCGTTCTATCTCCCAACAAAAACCCAAACTTCTTTCGAATCCACCAACGAAGTCAATAAAACTTGCTTCAGCAGTTGTCAAGTCAACAAGACCTATTCTATTGATAATGTCGATTCATGTCGTCCCAATTTTACCAACTCCTTGTCCACTACTCACTCCCTCTCAGTATTCCAGGTTAGTTTCTTCCTTCTCTATCAGATCATGCCGGCCAAATGAGTAGAAGCCACACGGTACGAACCACTAATTCCTCCGACAACATAGCTCCTTTCTCACAGGGATCAATCAGAATCATAAACCCTAATCAAATCCAACCAACCAGACTGTTAATTCTCTCACTTCCCATCATAGCTCCTTTCCAAAATATAAAACCCAATTGGAACGATAACAAATCAATGCTCAGTATCACACTAATCAATCAAGGAATCAATCAATCCAATTCAATTCGAGGATGATACTAAAAGTTTAGGAATCGAACCAGTACAATTTTCGAATTGCTGTGAGGTCGATCGAATTGGGAGTTTGACTTCGCCAGAGGAAAGGAAGCACGACCGGAATTGAGGGCTTGGTCGGATGTTTTTCAAATCCACCGAGAGAAGTTGCTCATCGAAACCTTTTTAGCCTTTATGAGAATTTATGCGTAAATGTTTGAATTTAATTTGTGAAAAATGGCAATAAACCCGCTGATTCATTGACAAGAGAGGCATTTAATCGGTATATTTAACCGTTAATTTTTTGAAAATATGTATTTAATTGATATATTTATCAAAAGTTATATTTTTTTTTATAAAATCCTCTCATAAAAATGCTGAAAAAAGTGTGATTTATCTATTTTTATAGGTGAGAGGGATCATATGTCATCGATCCAAACTTTAGAGGATTTTATGCAATTTTTTTCTTTAATATGTAATGATATTTTTGTTTTTATAAATGTGAAAATAATAATAAAAAAAACGAGAAATGATTATGGGATGGAATGATATGATATATTATATATATATATATATATTTATTATTTTTTTATATAAAAATGCTTCCAAACAAAGAAAAAAAAGAACCATTGGGGAGTAATTCAAGTGATTTCTTTTGGGACGGCCCAAAAAAAAAAACAAAAAAAGCGTTAGAGGAGTAATACAAGTGAATGAGAATTCTACAACACCCTACTTCATGATTATGGGTAATACGTTTTTTCTACGGACATCATTAACACCTTCTCGCCATGTCATATGCATAATCATAGTGGAAAAAATAGATGTTCAATATTCTTAGCATCATTCTTACATAAGAGATATGCCTCATCCAAGTCAATATCATGTCTCCTTAACCAACTTCTGGTTGGAAGTTTCCCTTTCAATAACAGTCATAGTATAAATCCTGCCCTTGGCCTGATCTTTTTGTCCCAGATGAGCTTCCATCATTTAACTCTTTGCACTTTGTGTCTCATCATATCATACCCCTCCTTTGCAGTTTAAAGATTCAGCTGATCTGGCCAGGTCACCCAACTACCATTACTGGCTTTGATCTTGTCTCCGGTCTTCAACATATCCTTCATCACCCACGATCAACTCTCCTTTGCCTTTGTTGTCCCGAACACATCATCTTTCATATAGTATAAATGAACCCATTTGATCCATAGTCTGTCTTATCCATACCAGTTTAAACATTATAGCATGGTTCCATGCATTTAGCAGTTTCACTCCCAATCAACCCTTTTTCTTTGGTAAGCACACATCCACCTATTATATCAAAGCCTTCCTTTTATTCATAGCAATAGCAGACCATAAAAATACTTGATAAATAGATCCAACCTCTTCTATCACAGCAGTAGGGATTAAAAATGCCTCTGCCCAGTATATATACAATCTCATCGACATCGACTTGATCCGTTGTACTCGCCCATCATAACTCAATAATCTGGTTGTCCGTTTTGTGATTCTATCTGTCGTCTTTTCTATCAGACTTGTATAATGCTATATACTCAGCTTCTGTATAACCAATGGAACACCTACATACTTAATAGGCATGCTTCCTTGATTCATCCCTAGTAACTTAGCAAGATACTGCTTTCCATTATCATCAATGCCTCCTACATAAAATGCACTTTTCTCCATATTAGCTTGTAGCACTATCAGTTTAGCAAAGGAAATAAGCACCATCTTGATAGTAGCTATGGTTCCAGCTTCAACTTTGACAAAAATCATCAAATCATCCGTAAAGCATAAGTTTGTTATCCTCAGCTTCTTGCACTTCGAATGAAATTTGTATATTTTGTCTTTACTTGTTATTGGAATAATCTAGTCAAGTAAATCCATGATAAGAATGAACAAATAAAGGGATAATGGATCATCTTTACGCAGTCCCCTCTCCCCTTTGAAAATTTCTGACATGCCTCCATTTATACACAACGTATAGGAAGATGTTGTTACACATTCCATGATCCAGGAAACAAATCTTTCAGGGAAACCCAATCTTGAGTGAACTGTTGAGTGCAGCAGTGCCTGAAATTTGGACTGGAATCCTGTCATATCACAGTGTTTTTGTTTCAATTTGTTTGATATGAAGGTCTTCACTATCATTACCATAAACGATATGATGATAATAAATGACAATAATGTCCGGAATGCCGATGAAGACGTGATTTTGAGCCTTGTTATGTGATGTTAAGTGTGTTTATGTGATTAGGGTGAATCACCGATATGCTTGTGATGATAATTGTGAAAGTCAGATTGGCATGATATTAGAGTACTGAAACAAAGGATGTAAGTGATCATTTTCCATTTCTTTTCTTACATTCTTGTCTCGTGTAACCCGGATCGATACGTTATTGAGCTCATATTTTTCTGTGTATTTCTTTTTCTCTTTGTTACAAGAGCAAAACTTAAATGAGAAGTGTGACCTAAGATTTCATACTAGATATAATTTATGTGTGAAAGGTACTCTAATTTAGAAAAAGATGTAAATTTTACTGCAAATATGACATTCTAATATATGATTGAGTGATCAAAAGTTTCTAAATTAATTAGTTATAAGTGAATTACCTTAATTCTTATAACTAAAGTAAGAAATATAGTTTTTGTCTAAATGAGGCGTTGGGCCTAACGACAGTGACGACATATATATTACTAATAAGTAATGAAAAGTCAAAACGTTACAGCATACATCATCTAGTCTTCGTTAACTTAACTCACTGACGAGATAAGGCATGGCCACGGTTCAGTTTAGAACCGAAGCCAAATCGGACAGAATTAGAATTGGTTTGGAACCGAACCATCATATAAGGTTTCGATTTCAATTTTTAAAATTACGAATCGAAACTAAAACCATCGATTCTGGTTTCGGTTCAAAATTGTTTTTAAGGGTTTAGGTTTTTGATTTTTTTATATTTGCTCTAATTATTTAGAGTTGAACTTGTACATCTTTCTTATTTTGTACATCCGGTATAAACCACGTTGACTTAGAAAGAATTGACCGGTTTAATATTTGACAATTGTTTGTTTGGATCTTTTTATTTTTGAATTATAAAATGAAAATTAAAAATTTTCTTCATCAAAATTTTAAACAACGTAGAATAATTCAAATTTCATTAATAATTTTTATCAAGAAAATTGTATCAAACCTTATCAAAATAGAACCGAACTGAAAACGAATCAAAATCGAAATCGAAATTATAATGATCGGTTGCGAATCAAAATGATCTCTTAAAATTTAGATTTTGATTTGTGTATTTTTTGAAATCGAAACCGTCGATTTCAAATCAAAATTTACGATTCCCGTATCGTGATGGTGCGTAACCGGGATGCAACAATTGCTGGAATCTATCCTCACCATATAACCTCATCCCAACAGTTTTCACCATTAATAAAAGCGTGAGAAGCCAGTGGTTTCCCTCATCACCACCGTCCTAAACCACCGCTGTCTTCTTCATGATAAGAAAACAGTTTTCACCATTAATAAAAGCATGAGAAGGCAGTAGTTTCCCTCATCACCACCGTCCTAAACCACAGCTGTCAGGTTCACATTAAATAAATTGAATTAAAAAAAAACATCCAACGTCTTCTTCATAATAAGAAGGTGGCACACATTTTCCGACTCCCACATTTTCCGACTTTTTATTTGTCCCATAGTTTCCATAACAAATTATAAATTATTATTTTTTTCAAAAAAAAAAAAAGAAACAGTTGGCGATGGAGACGAGCGGCGAAGCGGCTATCACCGCGGCGGCGGCGGAGGAGGAGATGACGGTGTTCACGGCGAAGAGGTACTCGATATTCCACACGATAATCGCGGTGGCTATTTGGTTAGGGAGTATTCACCTCAACGCGGTGCTCGTCGTCTCCGCCTTCGTGTTCTTGCCTCTATCCAAAGCGATAGGGTGAGTGATTTGTAGTTTTGAGCTTGAAGGTGATGTGAAGATGAGGTGATGAGAGTGTTGATGTGTTTGTGTTTGTGGTTTGTTGTAGGGTTTGCTGGATTCTGTTGATGTTGATAGTGATTCCGGTCGATGATAAGGATCGGATTGGGCGCAAATTAGCCAGGTAATTAATTGAGTTTGAGATGAGTGATGAAGTTACTATGTCAATTTTCGGATACGCTTGAGCGTTGATTGGTTTTCGGTTATCAACTTGAGCATTTGAGCATGATTGAGAATTGACTTGAGTCGCTAATTATGGCATTGGTGCTTCGAAGATTGGATTGTGTAATTGCTGATGCATGTGAAGAAGTTGCTATTTTTCAACGACATTGTTGAATCAGATGATGCTTTCTGAAGATGTGTATTGTGTTTGTGGTTTTCTCCAGGTATATTTGTAAGCATGCGTGTGGATATTTTCCGATACGGCTTCATATAGAAGACTATAAGGCTTTCGATCCAGATCGTGCTTATGGTAAAGATGCAATTCTCTTTTTGATTGACAGTACTCTACGTGGTCATCGTAGTTATGAAACTTCTAAGTTCATATTCAAAGTCATCATCTTAGTGCTGTGTGGCGATTGCTCTATAAGATGTTTGTTGACGAGATTTTGCCCTAGGAAACTAATCTTCACTATAGGACTTTGAAAAATTCAGGATAGTACTGAGTAGGATTGCATTCGTATGTTTTTCTTCTGCATCAGAACCATGGTGGTCTTGGTTTGACTTAGATGTGAAATGTTGGGCCCGGACACTTGGTCATATACATGACCAACTGTTTTCTTGACGTCTCATACACTATTTGGTAGGAGAATATCCTTTTTCTTAGTAGTGGACCACTTTGCATAGAGTGGCAACGTTGTCTCTGTTCATAGAAATGAAATTCCTTTATTTCTTCTTACTGCAAATCGTTCTAGTAAGATGGCATTAAGCAGGTTAGAATAAGATATTGACTCGAATTCCTTTGCTATTCTATAGTGATATTCGATTTGCAAGCTTTAGCATGCATTGGATAGCATCAATAGGAGTTACTCAAGGTGCTTGGTTTGGTTATATGGATTTCGAGTAGATGATCTTTGTGGTGACTAGTAATAAAGAAAGACAACAAAGAAGTGATTGAACCAACAACCAATGAAGATGAAGAAAATTCTGTTGAACCTTGAGGTAGCATTAATTCCCTTTTGTACTTTGATTTTTGGAGTGACTAAACTAGCACAAAGCAACATACAATGTGGTTGCATTTGGAATGATGCATTTGGTTTTTATGTTGATTGTTGAGTGATCCTTTGGTTCTAATGTTGATGCAGTATTTGGATACGAACCGCACTCCGTTTTGCCGATAGGTGTTGTTGCTTTAGCCGATCTTACAGGGTTTGTGCCTTTAACAAAGATTAAAGTTCTTGCAAGTAGTGCCGTAAGTCTTCTCATGAAGTGTATCAATTGTCATCTCATACATCTCGTGGAGCCTCCTTATTTTGTTGTGACCCTTCCGGAATGATTTCAGGTGTTCTATACACCTTTTCTGAGGCACGTGTGGACATGGCTAGGTCTTGCACCTGCAACCAGAAAGAACTTTAGCTCTCTTTTGGCATCAGGTTATAGTTGCATTATAGTTCCTGGTGGAGTACAAGAGACATTTCTCATGGAGCATGGTTCCGAGGTTCGCTTCATATTTACATGGCTTCTAAGTTGTAGGACTTGATGCATTTGTTTCTTTTGGTTTGCTCATTTGGTCCTCTTTGCAATCTGTCAAGTTTGTCTTGAACTTGGCTGACGAAGGAATATAGTTCCATGTTTTAATTTCTTTCTGCTTCTCTTTATCCTGGGAGCAGAGCATTTAGAACTATATTTGATCTGCTTTAACTATGTTTTTTAAGAAAGAGCAATAGCCCACTCCTAATAAGAGAGCAGGACTGTATTGGATCAATACCATGCTTGAGATTATTTGAAAGATGAGTTTGCGCTTCAGATAAACAGGTCCGATATTTCAAGTATGAGGATGGTTTTCTCATTTCTCACATGTGTTTACCTTGCAGGTGGTTTACCTAAAAAATAGAAAAGGTTTTGCTCGTATAGCTATGGAGAGGGGTGTTCCATTGGTTCCAGTATTCTGCTTCGGTCAGGTAATTGTTTTGCCGTTGACCTTATAGTTATTGTATATGTTTAATGGCGGGTGTCCTCAGCTGAGGTACACAGTTGGTAATAGTGAGTTTCTGTTGTCTTGAATTTTTTCATGTCTAATTCACGGATGCTGTTAGACATTTCTTTGTTGAGGATTGATATTCAGTTTTAGTTGATGCTCATATAAAGTGATTTTGCTTTGATTCTTTTGCAGTCACAAGTCTATAAGTGGTGGAAGCCTCGTAGTAAATTATTTTTGCAACTGTCAAGAATAATTAAGTTCACTCCGATATTCTTCTGGGGAATCTTTGGGTACGTTTAGCTTAACTAAACATGTATACCATATTGCAATCCTGATATTTCCAGAGTTGATTTTCTGGAAAAAAAAATGGCCTGAGAGTAGACACTTTCTATTCCTCACACTCTGTCGCTTGTTATTGGCTCTAAGTGAACAAATCTAGTGGATTGTGCATTTTGTATATCGTCCATTTATCAGATGATCTTTCGTATTCTGCACTGAATGCAATGAGGATGGTTATAGAACTCGATAATTTTGGACTCAAGCATCACCTGTGTGATTCAATTTGGAAAGCCAAATAATATTCGAATGTGGTAGTTAGTGGTTTGGTAGTAGCGATAAGGAAAATCATTGAGGAAATATTAATCTGAAATGGGTCAGATTCCAGAGGATTCAAACAAATATTATGTCTACAAAAGAAAGTGGTGAAGGATGATTTGAGTATATGAGCACAATAAAGATGTTCCAAAACAATAACTAAAGATAGCTTCCACCTTAATATTTTGTTCGAAGAATTTTTTCTTTGTGGTTGTTAATCACCTGTGACTTCTACAGATCTCCATTGCCATATCAACAGCCCATGGACGTCGTAGTTGGTAAGCCTATCGAGATCAATCAGAATCTACAGCCAACTGTTGAAGAGGTATGAATGCTTCTCTTGACCATTGTCAGACACAATTTTTTTAATTTGTTTTTTTCTTTGAAAGGAAAAAAATGTGTTCTATATAGAAATGAAAACACAATTTAACTAATGGAAATGATGTACGAGCCGTAGAGTTCAAATGTGGCTTGTGCTCGACTGCTTGTATGGTTCTTGTTTGCTTATACAAGGCTCTCTGATGACTATATGCATACTATTGATATGTGTTAACCTATATTTCAATACATTTGTGTAGCTTGACTTCATTGATCGGCGGTTTTAGTGATCTATCGCCATCAAGATTGTTAGATTTGGTGAATGTAAATATGTTAGCTCTTTTGCAGCACATTTTATCTAGAACATGGATTTTGCAATGAGTTTGTTATGTGAAACATTAATGCATTCTGACATGACTCAGTCCATAATTTCATTGTATTACTTGTGTTTTCGACATGCGTCATATTCTTTCTCGTGGTGTGATATTTTTTGTTTTTTCCATATCTCTTTGACGTTCTCATGATCGAACTTGTTTGGTTTCTACTTTCTTACAACTTAGCAGGTATCCGAAGTGCATAACCAATTTGTTGATGCACTCAAAGACCTATTCGAGAGGCACAAAGCACGAGTTGGTCATGGTGATCTGAACTTGAGAGTTCGTTGATCCCTTTACTGTTCCTTGTAAATTTGTAGTCTGTGTATACATGGAATGAGAATAAGTGGTATGGTCATCCTTGCCACAGTGGTCATGCATATAATTAGATTATTTGGTTGGAGTTTTGAATTTGGCATCTATGTAGATTTTCCATGCAAGTGTATAAAAATTGTTTGTGTTGATGCTTATTGAGAAAAATCGGTTCTGATCGGGTATTTTTTTTTACTTGATTCATGAACTAAATGGTGCTGTCAAGTTATTGATTTGAGCAACAATGGGTGGAATATACACAAGCACAAAACCTCATGATTGTTGCTGCATCTTCATGTTTGTTCTTGTTGATAGGTTTATAAACGAATCTGTATATTCTTGCAAAAATGGATTTCAGGCGATGGTTCACTGATTATTTATCGCTTCCTCATCTGGGTGCAAAACCTGCCTTCGTTTGCATGGAATGCATCCTATTTGAACATTGCCGAGGGCAAATAAAACATCGAAGAAATCGAACAATTTCAGCTCCATGGTATGCATGAGAGCAATTGCTGCAGGCTGTTGAATCAATCAACTAGCCACATGAAGAAGGTAGACCAGAGAGTAAGCGAAACCGATGCTAAGCTGTGAGCCCAGAGCATGATCACAGAGCAATCACTTTGTCCAGCTCCAAACAACTGCGTGATTGTTCCTGCAATATCATGAATCAAAGTGAAGACTTTGAAGTTTAGAGCCGTTCAGTAATTGATGTATTGATGTATGGGCGTTCAAAGTTCGCTCTGGATTGGTCGCTATTGCTTATATTTCCTGGCAGGAAGGAGACATGCTAATGTTTGGCTTGAACTCATTCTCACCTATGTTCATTGCAGGTGGGATGGCGAACTGAAGCAGAAGGACAAATTGATACAAGGGATCTCAGTGAAGCAGAAGGACAAATTGATACAAGGGATCTGAGTGCACCAGTCCGAAATGGATAGTGCTCTTTGCAATGAGAATCCCGAGCAGAGGGAGAAATATGTAACGGACAACTATGATCCCAATAACAATGTCTGGCTGAACACCTGAACCTTTCAAACCTGAAAGTACAATGCATGTTTCGGGTTAGGACCTTGGTGCTGGGGCACAAGATGATGGTCTGTGACTCCTTGAACAGCTTGAGCTGCTGATAATGTGAGTTTTTGGATATGACATTTGCCTAGCGGTGACCATAATCATGAGTACCTTTAAGGAGATTTCCTCCCATTATCAGGGTCACAGACAGAATGGCTGCATCACTGCAGGTGATTAGTAAGCAGTTAAGCCCAAAAACTGCTGAATGAATAGGCAGAATCGCGAAGGGAAAGTTAAAGAAATCAGAATGAGGCGGAGAAGATGCATGTACCCAAGCATAGGAGCTGAGTCCTGGATAACTCGAAGAGGAGCATTGCCACCGATGAGCAGACTCCGCACCCATGGAATCATTCCAATAATGAATCCTACGATCTGCACCGAGTAGAACACAAAAAAGATCTTGAGCCTGCTGAATGTCTCCTGATATCTGGAAGACTCAAAAGGTACATTGTATCTACTTCTCCAAATCTTAGTACGTCCTACTCTTTTGAACCGCTTATAATTTTCTGTTAGTACGCCTTAAAGTTGATAGTGTCTTTAGTTTGGGTGTCCCATCAACTTCTTCATATGTCTGGGGGTTTTTTTTATTGTCATTAGGTTTCATGACTGATTCACTATGTATTCGAAGGATTTCTACTACCAGTTCCAAGTTCTAGCATCATCGGTTTATAATACAAACAAATACTCCAAATGAATCGTCAAGAGAATACCCCTTGAGGTTAGATAGAGATTGTTCTCATGGAAAAGGAAAAGAGGATACCGCTCCTGTTGTTGAAGGTGCAATAACTGCCTTAAGGTTCATGCTTTCTGAAAACTTCACCAAATGTAGCTTGATCCTAGACGTCATCGATATCTGTGAGTATTATGTGAATATATAAAACACAACAGCTGATTAGTTCAGCTAAAATAATACGCATCTACTATGTATTCTGACGTACCTCAGTACAGGATGGAGAGGAAAAGGGGTCGTAGTCCCTGGTCGAGCAGTCCTCAGATGGAAGAAGCGGCTCCATGATTGGCTTTATTGCGGCTTGACTTGAAGATACCCGGACAATGTTGTAAACAAATGACCATAGGAATATGGCTCCTATCTGAGTGAAACAAGAGTATGGTCATCTTCTGCAGCGCTCTTTTCAATTCGTAGAGTTCATACAAGCTTTAAATATAAGGCCAAGAATGTGAAAGAGAAGCGATCTTATGTGTGATAATACAGTACCGCCATGGAGAGTGAAACATAGGCGAGTCCATAAGAGCGACAAACACGCTTTCTCCTTTCTCCGAACCGGCTCGCTTTCTCCTTACATATTGTGGGGATGATGATCAAAGGCAAATTCCCCAGGTTCCCTGTCCATAATCAATCTTTGGAATAAGTAATCGGTTCGGAAAATAGCTTCTGTTTCTTGTGTGTTATGTGATCCATCACTTGGGTCAGATCTAAAGGCATTCACCTAGACGCAAATAGGCCGACTCACGGAGAGTATCTTTGGCCTGCTGATGTCAGTTGTTGGTGCATGTGTGAGGAGTAGCATCATGCATGGTTATGCCATAATAAAGTCTGTCTGTTATCATTTTTATTTTCATTTCACTAATGGATTAAACAAAACTGTTTGTTTTTGATTTCTTTTTCTTGAACGGATGAAACGGAAATTGCAAACAAAAAAAATCAGAAAAAGTGGTTTTCCGTTTTTGTTTTCTGTTTCTGTTACTAATTTTTGCTTTCACCATTCTGAGCAACAATACCTTACAATCCCTTAGAGATCAGTCTGATTTCATGAGTTCTACTCCTTTTAAAGCTTTTGAGACTGTTTTGAAGTGTTCGCAGTGAAGCTGAGAAGAGTGTTAAGCACGAGCCCCTAGTACAAGTCCCTTGAGATGCTGAGGAGCCTTTGTGACTTTCACAAGTATCCATCACATTGCTGCTCCGACGAGAAACGTGATCAGGATGTTGAATGGCATGAACGAGCTGACCAGCGAAAGCTCTCAGTTCATTGTTGTGCAGCACATGTTTAACTCGGATACAACACAAAGAAAAATCATATTAACTAAGCGAAATGAAGTCAAACCTACAGCTTAATGAAGTTGTCGAAGGTGACGGTCTGTGCAAGGTTGCTACTGACTAGAGCAGGGTTGAAGACGAAGAACACAACCTGTATAACAAAACACAGACGAGACATTTCAGATATTTAAACCAAAGCATTGGGAGCTCACAGATATTATCGCGGTCATTATGATTTAATAAGCCCTTACATTGTTGAGACTCTTCCTTGCATTCTCACCCAATATACTTACATCCGAGAGCAGTGATCAGAAGGACCTCGGAAACCGGCACTGATGCGACTAGGAATAGATCGAACGGCCTCATTTTCGGTGTTAATCCAACAACCATATTCTAACATCATATTATTAATATATTCTAACATTCGGAACCTTTTGTTTGTTGAACTTTCTCGTTGATGTTTATGAGAAGTAGAAAGTGATGAGTGATCATAGCTAGAGTAGAGTTAAATGATTGCAGATTTTCAGGGACAGAGGAAGATGAAGATGAAGAAGCCAACGGTTAGTCATGATGTTCCCTGCCTAGTATATTACCTACCTTAAAATCTACCATGAAGTGTGCTGGTGAGTCTGGGCAAGCAGTAAAAGCCAATAAATTATTAAGATAAGATGACAATGTTAGTATTAATTAATTAGTATCTCCTGTTTAGTCTTTAATCATACCATGGTGTATGTCTTTTATATAAACCTCCGGGGGTTGACATTTTTTTTTTCCAAACTGATTTGTATGATGTAATGATTTGTTGCTAGTCTAATGTATGATTAATGGGAAACGTCATCTGGATATCAAATGATGGGGAAACAGAAACCCAAAACTAAAATTGACTTTTTCGATATGGAAAATAAAAATCACTTTGATCCGCATGCAAAACGACACTGCATCATCGGATTCTTTTGTCTTCTTCTATTTCTTGAGAGGAAAAAAAAAAAAATCACATAATCTCATCAAATATAAAATTAAAAACGATATCTTAAATTATATAAAAAAAAATGATTTGCTTCTGTTTCTAGAGAAGCTTATACAAAAGCTACGAAGACTGTTGTGCTAATAACTCGGGCCAAACCAGATCCAGCCCACCCAACCCCTTTCAGCCCACATTATCCTCGTCCCGGCCCATCGCAGCCCAGGACATTTCATCCATCAAATGTATCCAGTTCCCTTCCGCTGCATGCGATGCGTCTCAGTCACACACAGACAAAACAGACCACACCGACCGGACAACCGCCGCCGTCGACGCAAAATCGCCTCCACCGTCGCCACCTCCTCGGCCTCCGCCGTGCTCGTTTCGCGGGCTTTTGACCTGTCAACCGTTCTTTTTCTTCGCGTGTGGGGTAAGTTATATCTGCGCGGATCTGGTCGAAAAATTGATTCATCCTGTCTCTGTCGTCGTTGTTGTTTTCGTCGTTGGAATTGATTGATCTGTTTTGTTATGAGAAGAAACGATGCGATTCGTGTTGATATTGAATTCTGTTGAGTTCGGTTTCTGATATCGTAGATGCACTTTTTTTGGTGAAATGGAAGTTCCTGTTGTGTTGTTTCTGTTTTTTTTTTTCTGTGTGATTGTGATGAATGAGGTGATTCGGCTTGGTTTGTGGTAATCTCATTTGTACAACGGTTCCGTATATATTATTATTTTTATTATTTAAAAATTTGGTCAGGATTTGGGTGAAATGTATGGTTGGTATGTGGCTAGGGTTTGGTTAGACTGTGACAGAGAATGAGAGAGGAGGATATTGTGTGGGTTCCGTTGATGAGAATCCGTGGAGTAGGTGCTTGGTGACCGGTGTTCATCAGTCTCTAGTGTCCCGCGTTTCGTTCTGCTGCTTGTATTCCTTTAGCTTTCCTCCTGAATGAACAGGCTAATGCGACTGAAAACTGCTTAGCTTCGCGGAAAGCCAAGATGCAAAGAGAGTAATAATCAAATCGGTGATGGATCGTTTGAAGACCAGATTAGTTTACACAATAGCATTGTTCTTCAACTGTGACAAGCTTTGTTTACATGACTATCCTTAAAAATAAAATAAAGATCAAGATAAAAATAGAGGGCTCAGAACTTTTTTCTTTCAAAATGTGTAAATTTTGAACCTTCGCTATCTGCAATTTTAGAACATAAGCTACAGCAGTTGAAAAGCCATTGCTTTGAATGACAAATGGACATGCACCCCCTAACAACCTGTGTCACTATGCATGCCGATGACTGTTTACTTTCACGATTACCAATACCTAGAAAACCTACTTTTTCTCTCTAACTTTGGTAGCAATTATTAAGACATTGAACACATAGTTTGCTTAAAGTTTTTGTTATGAAATTTTGTTTTTTTTATTGATCTTATGCCTTGGTAACATGTAGAGGCTTCTCAGGTGACGCCTGATAGAAGGTGCTGGGGCGGGTGAGGAATCTTGTAAGCCAGATTATCAGGGCAAAAATCTGACTCAGCTGGGCATTGAACGCCAGGACATATCCTATGGGATACGAATTGGGGGATAATCGAGAAAGTGAGTCAAAAGTTGTAGAAAGTGATGAGATGAAGAATTTAACGGAGATGCGGGAGGGGAAAAACGTATTGGAAGAAGAAATAGAGAGAATGGTGGAAGAAGAGGAAGAGGACGGGTTGGCAAAGGATTATTTAGAAGAACCAGCAGAGTTAGGAGCCCAGGATGGAGGAGAGGGAGTAGACAATGAACAGGAGGAAAATGAAGAACTTGAAAGAGGGAACGCGTTGAATGAAGTGGAGGAAGAGAAGGACCAGCCATCTTCTGATATCAAAGAACCTGAACCCCTGGAGTTGGATGGAAATATTACACTTCAAGTTCCCTCCATTGACGATGCTTTTGATGGCATGGATGTCATTGCGGATGGACTTGATGGTGACTATGAGGAATTCGATGCAGGCAAGGCCTCTTGTGCTAGGGAGGATACCAGAGGTAGTACTGTGAATATTCTTGTCCCAAAGTCGGATAGGGATATTAATAATATGGAAGTGGATGAAAACCATACTTTGGATGATGTGGATGGGTCTAGTATGCTCGATACTCAGCAACCTCACGATTGCAGATCTAATGGCATCAGTTTGCGCAAGTTTGATGGGGATTTAGCAGCTGAGCCTGTCTCTTCAAGTCATCAAGGAATGGATGCACCTGTTTCTGGGTCGGCACCTGAAGTTGGCATGGTGAAGAAAGAATTTATTGATGACACAAGTGTGGAAGAGCCACAAATGAATGTCAGTGACCGAAGAAATGTATTTGAGACGGAAACTTCAGATGGTGGGGAATCAGGAACAGAGGAAGAACAATCTGCTTTTATGAAGGAGCTAGAGAACTTCTGTAAGGAGAAGAGCTTGGAATTCAAGCCTCCGAAGTTCTATGGAGAACCATTAAACTTACTCAAGTAAGCCCCTGCTTTTCAATTTTCTTCCTCTTATATGATCTTGTTCAACTGGCAACAACTCAAAAAAAGTGTACATACCTTGTTCTATGGAGGGCTGTCTTACCTAGAGTGGTGAGTGAAAGCATGCCTAATCATTCATTTCTCTATTGCTGTTAACTAGGAAAAGCAAGTCGATCAGCAATAAGAAAAAGATTTACTCGTGTTCTTTTAGTTTTTGTAACAACCTAATGATGGCAGTGTGTTTAACTGTTGGCTAAATCCATCCGTTTGTCTCCTCAAGGTTATGGAGAAGCGTTATCAAATTGGGAGGCTATGACAAGGTGTGTGGCTAATTCAATTTTCTTACTTGCATGGTTCTTCATTTTGTCATTTCTTAGCATTTTCTGTAACACTATCAAATAAAAGGAAAGTACTTGTATTCTTGAGTTCAAACTTATGGCAATTATCTGGATACTGGCAGATTCATTATAGGCAAGTAAAAGTTTGTGGTTTTCTTAAAATCCCATTGACCACGATATGTAATAGTATTTGTTCCGAGATAATGTGTCCATCTTTCAATTTGGCCATATGCTGTATACAGTACACACACTTCTTTCCACTAATTGTAATCATTGTTACTTTGACATACTGAAGCTCAGTGTGTCGTTGCCCATGACATTTATTCATATCGTCTTACCTGGTTTTTTTTTTTAATGTGATTAAGGTTCATAGTGTACATGCAATGTATATAACGGGAATACTTATCAACACCAACAGTGTGACTAACCTTTTTTCTGTCCTATTGTCTGCCTCATTCTGTCTGATGGTCTCCGGCTGAGCAGATCTCCTGGGTGCAGGAGTTGGTAGTGATGAGGGAATTGGTTATTTGAGGATTTAACTGTGCTTAACTTTTTCTTGGTGTTCATCTCATTGGGTTTATTGGGTTGATTGATGATAGAGTAGGGTCTTCAATCAGTGCTTCACTTGTAGTTATTTCTTTTAACCAGCGAGTGAGGGAGTGTGTAAAATCTCTCTAGTGTTATTTCAAACCTAGTATATTTTATCTGTTACACTGAATAACCAGCCCTTACTTGGTTTTTTGATTTGCTGAAATACACGAGTCGCCTTCTGCTAGAGTAGTGATTTGAGGTCTCTTTCTTGATATATTGAACTAATTTGCAAAGGAGAAAGAGTCAGACAGGAGGGGCTATTTAAGTGCTAATTTTTTCTGTTGTAACTTATGTTTAGGGTCATTTTCTTATTCCTTCTATTATGGTGTATTCTACACAAGAAGATCATTTAAATTGATTTGGTAACAGGTAACTGCGTGCAAGTATTGGCGGCAAGTTGGCGAGTCCTTCAACCCTCCAAAGTACAGATATTTCCTGCTTAAATAGTACTTCTATGTGGTTTCCGGTGCTGGTGCACCTTGCATTTTGTGAATGTGCAATTCTTTTCGGAGTGCACAATTTTTTACTTTTATCACTACACAATACAGTGCATAAACAAGGCCACCATCTCGAACTCAGCATTTTCTTTTGGGGTGGAGAAGAGTTGGCTTTTGAATTCTATTCTCACCTTTCTGCTGTATTGCTTTGTCTGGGCTCCTGAATGTAATGCACTCTTAATTCTCATGCAGGACATGTACCACAGTTTCATGGACATTCCGGATATTTTATGAGAAGGTAATTTTATCGCCCGGCATGAGCTTTGCCTTATTGCCTAGTAGAGGATGTTTTCTTCAATGTCATCCTCCCCTTCTCTTTGTTTTAGGAATTCCAATTATACTGTGTTACGGGACTTTTGGAATTTTTCTTCTGTCACCGTTGAGAATACATGACAGAACCCCACAACTATCCCTCAGTAATTATGACTAACTCATATGCTTGTAGGCTTATAGCCAGCCAGCCACGAAAGTTCTGTGAAAAAGCTTAAAAGGATGATGCCCACTCTGGAAGCTGATATTTGAGTATTTGTGATTATTAGAGAGGTGAATATCGTGTGGAGTTGGGCCACTTTGAGTTTCAAACTTGAGGTGCATAACATACTTTAAGATTCCAGGGATGTATAAAAACATGATGGTATGTGCTTGATAGGGATATCATTTGGGCTTTATTTCTTTCCATAAATGATCACTGGGGACCAATTTCAAAATAGATTATAAAGAGTAGCTGAAAAAGAATTAATACTATTGGCTATAGGTATGTGCGTGCCCTTGGCTTTTCCTTCATTCCTTGTGCAAGATAAGGTAACGAGAAAGAAAAAGCGCCGAGAATTTTTCAGGCCCAACATCAAATATGTAGGAACAGCATGTACAGCCTACAGGGTATGAGATGAAATCAGGGACTTGGTCTTGCCGCTCATGTTGTGGAGTACATAGCTATGTGGATTAGCTATGTAAAATGTTTTCTTTTCTTTTCACTTTACACCAGCCCTTTTTATGGCGTTTCCACATTTGTGAACCCTCAGCTGACTGCTAATGGTTACATAATGCTTTTTTCAGGCTCTGCTTGATTACGAGCGACATAGGACTCGTGCTGGTGAGCTTGATATTGCAGTTTCACTTTCGGAGCCTGTGAACCCCGACAATCAAGTAAATGGAATTTGCCGCTGATAGTTGCTAATTTTCTGAGTTTTTTCCTGGGTGTTTGAAGTTTTCTCACTATTGGCTGGCTGTGTATATTCCAATTGTTATGAACCAGACTCCTTTTTTTTCTTCACTGTTACATCTGGCTACAGATGGCTTCCTCGGTTGAATAAAGTTATGACTGATGCAAAAAATAGTTTAGGAACTTGGTTCACTGCTATTACTTCACAAATTGAAGGGAGTACAAGATATATGTTGGCAGTTAGAGTCATCCTGACTATTTTTTTATTATGACTTCTTGACCTCACTTGAGAATTACAATAGCGGCAGTGGCCAGCAGCAGGCTTGTTGTACATGCTGCAAGTTAAGGGGGAGGGGGGCCCTCGGGAGATGCAAGTCAATTGTTTCCAACTACGGGGTTTTGATTTTGATCAGAATCACATGAAAACAATTAGTTGCTCAAGTGAAGGAAAATCCTTAGTTGGCGTTGCAAATAGTGAAGGGAAATCATATGATCACTGGTCAAATCGATGATGGGCAATCAATTCGATTATCCGATACTCGATTTGATCGGCGATGTTGTCAGTTTTGCAAACCATGAATTCTATACTTGTTTAAGAAAGTGAAGTTAAAAGAATATGAGGAATTCATATGGTCCTTCATACACCTTGTTTTTGCTTGGTATTGGTTCTAACTTTTGTTTTCCGTTATCGTTTCTTTATTCATCGAATCATTTCGTATGTTTTTCTTTTTCTGTCTTTTTTCTTTTTTTAACCATGTAACAGAACATAAAACAAAAGGCCAAAAAAGGGGGGCTTTAATTTTAAGTCTTTTCTGTGGACATGGTATTGATCCAATGATCAATGTTTTTGGTTTTTGTCGATTCTGGGTTTTGTTATTTTTTGCAATAATATTAAAAATCCTCTCCATCTTTATGTACTTGGCCTATCTGGAATTCCAGGGGAATCTTGTTGTAGAATGTCTATTCTTTTTTATCACATCCCAAGTCATATGTGATATGCTTATACAGGCGGGGAATAATTCAGCCCCAGGATCAGGCAGGGCACGACGGGATGCTGCAACTCGAGCTATGCAGGGTTGGCACTCCCATCGTCTACTTGGTAATGGTGAAGTTAGTGACCCCATTATCAAGGTGCGAGTTCTATCTTTGGGCTATGTTTGTTTGGACACATAAGCATTTGCCTAAGATTGTTGAATATATTGCAGGATAAGAGTTCCACTCCTTTGCAAAAGCAAGAAAAGCAGCCAAAAATCATTGGTTTGTACTTTGTATATTGACTCGACTTGTGCTCTAGTTAAAAAACTTTAGAAAGGTTGTATTGAGGCTTTCAATCCTTTCTCAGGTCCTGTAAAGCGTAAAAAACCGCCCACTGTTGATGGCAGCCGAGCTACACCGACTAAAGTGACAAAGACACAGTAAGTTCATATCCATTTGATCATATTACTTCATGCTTTTCTGGGGAAATTTTGCATGTAGTCGACGTCTAGGTTTCAAGTCTTCAAATTGAATCAGAGAAGCTTCAAGAGAAAGATATATGTTCTTGGTTGGTGAGCAGCAAGTATGATGCAACTTTGATCACTAACTCACGGAAAGTTAATGGTTGCTAACCATAGAACTTAGAATGCAGCATGTGAAATGGGAGACCATGGAAGGAGTCCCCATGTAGTCAATTGTGGGAGGTTTTCAAGTCATGACTTGAGAGGCATTGATGAAGTATGATTATATCGTTTTCAGCTTTGTTGAGTTTAGTTGAACAGAGAAAGGGGCTCGAGGGTAAAGATGTGCCATGGGGCTTTGTAACTTATCTTTTGCTGTATCCTAATGTTCAAGTGCTAGTATGCCAGGATTCACACTCAAAATTCATATGCTGATGCAAGCTACTAAATTAGAGTGCAATAATTGAAAAATATAGTAATGGGGGGGAATTTCTCTGATGGTGTGCCATCTTCCAGATCGGACAGTGAAGTGATTGACATTGGACAGCCAGCCGACTGGGTAAAGATTAATGTCCGAATTACTGTAAGTTAGCATACTCTCCTTTTAGGTGTTATACTAGTCTATTTTCAGCTATACTGCTTTCGTATATGGATTAATTTGTGCAATTCTCAATGTTGTTGGATCAGAAAGATTGCTATGAGGTTTATGCTTTGGTTCCGGGGCTTTTACGTGAAGAGGTGCTATTATTTGATCTTTGTTTGATTTAATTTCACTTTCCCGAATTCCATGTATGTATGCGTGGCAACTGTCATTTCCCTATCTCAACCACATCTCGAAAAAAAAAAAAAAAAAGGCAACAGTAACAAGTCACCTGATGCTAGGCAATGAACTTCTGAACAATGAAAATGAATGCTTCTGTTCCAATTACAGGTACGAGTTCAATCAGATCCAGTTGGGCGCTTGGTTATAACAGGTGAACCTGAGCATCCCGACAACCCTTGGGGTGTTACTCCCTTCAAGAAGGTATTGTTATGAGCCAATAAGGAAGATTACACTAAAAAGTTTCATAAACATCTTGGATAAGCACCGATTAGTGTGCCCTACAGGAATCTTCTTCTTCTTGTCATATGATTGTGATTCATTGCTTTTGCCAGGTTGTTAGCTTGCCTTCAAGAATTGACCAGCACCAAACATCAGCTGTAGTAACCCTGCACGGCCAGTTATTTGTCCGTGTTCCCTTCGAGCAATCAGACTAGTTTGCTTCAGATTGCAGTTTTTGGACGAAATCCGAGAGGATAGAAGGTAGGCGCATCAGTGGACTTGATCGAGATCCAGACTCTCATGAACGTATGTTGACGTGTAGATCAGAGTTGACATAGGCTAGGAACAAAAGTCTCAAGTGTTTCCTACTTGTAACCATGTTTGAATATCAATGTTAGTCCAAATCCTGTAGAAAAAAAGAGAAGCAGCTGATGTTGTGTATCAGTGTTATAGAATGAGCTGCCTATCGTTCAACTGTAGTGTTATTCATTAACCGAAGTAGCAGCTGATAATCCAGTTTGTTTTTTGTTATTTCTGCTGATTATGGTCCTTGAAGTGTATCGAGCAGCTGGCAATTTGGCTACGCTACCAAACACTTAGATTTTGTTTAGCATTAGTTGATTTTTGGGTTATGCCTATGTAGCTGTGGGCGATCTTCGCTACTTATCTGCTCGTATGCTGAACTTTCCTTCCTCATTGTTGTTACCTGTTACTCTTGTGTGATTGGTTCAATGGAATATGCTCTTCAACTGGTAGCATTCGATTGTGGTACCGTCACCGGATTGCATTAGGGGAACCTGATAATCTGAAGAGGACTTATTGTTGTGGAGAAGATGGTGTTGATTGGATTGAATCTTGATGGATGTAATGTTCTCCGAGACTTGAACTTGCATTTTTAGGCATCTAATGGATAGACAGACCTTATGGATTCCTGTGTGCAATAGCTGCCGTGGCTTCCTACGTGATGAATGATTATTTGCTCGACTGCGGAAAGAAAAAAGGAGCTTATACCGAATCCTTCTGTCAAGGGAGCAACTGCTATTACAGAGGAACTGTTTGCACACAACGATCGCGGGAGGCGCATAACTTATTGGATCTAGGTAATACTCATCATTTACGCGATACTTCACAGGATTTGCAACTGTGTTATAGCTAACTAGCTAATATATTAAAGGAGCTAAAAGAACATAGGAAACGTATTCATCCCATTTGAAAAAAACAACCTACTAAATGGACCACTGATTCAAAGACTTTAGCTGCCTCCCTATGATAAAAAAAAAACAGTCATATACGCTTTCATCTAAGCATTTCCCTCTTGCTTCAGGTACATATCAAGCTCAAAAACACGTAGCTACTCTTGCCAATTTTTCTTCTAACATGAATTACAACCAGACGAAAGTGAGGTCTCGATGCCATGGATTTCGAGTAAGCAAGCGAAGGATCTCGATCAGATGGCTGCGAACCAAGTTTCTCTACCTCGTGAGGAGCTTATTAAACGACGAGCGGAGAAGATTGAGTGTCCTGATAAAGCGAAGAATTGCTATGAGTTTGATAAGAATCTGCAGCGGGAGTCCAAACAAGTTCGCCAAGAAGGATTGTAGGAGCGAGAGCAAGAGGCGGCTGATCGTGGAGGATGAGAGGGTTGACGCGGTTAGGATGAACTCTATCATGCATACAAACTCGTTTTATACCGAAGCCATTGCAGATTGTTTGGAGTTCATCAAGCGGTCCTCTGCATCTGTTGATGATCGCGATTCGTGAATGAAATCTTCGTTCTAAATAAATGCATTTAGCCTAGGCGTTAATTTGTTGCTTGGTCAGCTCTAGAATTTTATACATCATAGATTCTTGTTTCCTCTCGTGTGTATTCGAACCTTCTTATTCTGGTCAAGATGAAAATCGTTGTCGTAATTTGTAAGATAGTTAGGACTTCAACATCTTCTGATGCTAGTATAAGAAACTTAATTTTCTTTTCAATCCAAGTTAATTATCTGTATTCGGCATCCTTCGTAGATCTCTACAAGTGCGTTGTGTGAAGATTACCATACAAAATGGTTTTCTTCTAATAAATACATTCTAAACGTGAAATCAGAATTGATAAAAATGGTTTTGAAACTTTCATCTTGTGACCTGATTCAATAATGTATTGAACGTATTCTTATATTTCATCTTGTATGAAACGAGAGTCAAGAACACGGTCATCAACGGACTTTTGTGAGATCATAACCAAGTTCAGAACTGTCGTGTTACACTTTCGGAGCCGCTTAATACGAAGTCAATTAACAGATCCATATATTGAATGATTTTAAGCCTTCAAAAACTGTTGTGAGAACTGCAGAGATTCACCAAACAAAATGGCATCATTAGGTTAAAAGCAAGCAGACACTTATGGAGTGATGATGCAACTTTGTTGGGACAAAAAGTGAAGAGTAAAGAAAACAATTAAATCAGGAAATACAAAGGTTATCTGTCAGTGCACAGACAACATTACAAACAAATAAATCATTCCTCGTATTTAATCCCAAAAATGTCCACTCGATGCTAAAACAACAAAGTTCCTTCTCTGTGCTCCACGGACTGATTTAGTACGCCAGCATGGTGACGATTAACCTTATAACAATTCTAAGTGCTCCTGTCATTAATAAAATCTACGTACAATATGCAACATTATCTCTATTGACAAAGAAGATCATTTGTATCTAGACATCTAAGTTGAAATGATACTCTATACGGTGCTTATTTCAACGAGGACGATCCCTTATTTCAATATGAACGGATTTCAATTTCACGAGTTCCGTCTCTTGCATCACTGTTATACTTATCAAAATTAAATGACGGTTTATATTTTCCAAATTGTACAGCTAGAATCTAACCGACCCTTATAAATTAGAGCGACCAACCTCTTAATCATAGCTATGTCCTTTCAGTTATCATTGTTGGCTACTAGTCTATGGAAAATTAGCCTTCAATGAAAACTAAGTGGTTCACTCGTAGCAGTATTTGAATTTGCACTAGAATTCATAATAAATCATTTGACGCGTAATTATGCAAAATTGTTTTTTTCTTTTGTTCTCTGCCCGAGCTGCTAGTCATAGATTTCGAAGTTTTGGATTTTATATATTTGTGTAATCTAATGCAACGCACATCAAGAAACAAGCCGTCTTAGCTCAGCTGGTAGAGCGCGTGGCTTTTAACCACGTGGTCGTGGGTTCGATTCCCACAGACGGCGCTAACTGGATTTTTTCTTTTTTTTTTTGCCTGGGTTGCGGGCCTAAACTAAGCTATATTCGGAATCAAGTTTAGGCTGGGCCCAATTCAGCTACATCAGCAATGCTGCAAGCCCAAAGATAGTTATGGGCTAATTCATAATTGAATTAATCACGAAAGTTATGTTTGGAATGTGACTAATGGAACTAATCAGGTAATCCTCTTGGTTGGATGAAATCGATCAACTAAGGCTGTGCAAGATGATTTTCTTTTCCCTGATCTCACGCAACAAGACTGCTCATGTTTCTTTGATCTCATGTGATTCTTCAATCATTAAACCTAAATCTCAAAACTATTTTTTTATTTATATTTTTGGTCATAAAATAATCAATCCAATAAAATCGGATTCTTTCATATAATTAAATATAAGTTTTCGTCATCGGCTTTCCTCCATAAGGAGTGAACCCGACTCAAAAAAAATCTCCCTCTCACAACGAAGTAGAGGAGCAAGTCATTCCCGCGATCAAATAGCATATCTCAAACTTTTGTATTGGCAATTGTTTAACAAGCATATCAACATCATTATCATCTATATGAATCTTCTCAAGATGAACATTCTTCTCAACAAGGACATCTCTGATACCACTTTGATGGGAGGCACAAAATAATACGGAATAAACCGTTTTTCATTTGTGTTAACCTGTTAGGAAGAAAACGAAGTAGAATAGAAAAAAAAATAAAGATATAAATACACGATTTTTAACGTGAAAAATCCATCGAGATGAGGAATAAAAAAACCACACGGTAGAACCCACTTCATTATCAACGAAATAATGGCTACACAAGGTCCAATTCTGCACTCTACCCGACTCATGGGAGACTTTTCGAATTTCGCAGTCTAATTCTGCTTCGAATGGTACTGTTACCATAGATCTCGCCTAGATTAGTATTCTAAATGAAGGGATGAGAAGAAAACCAGGAAACTTCTTCGCATCAGGATGCCTTGGTTGTTGAGAATGAAGGTAGAAGCAATAATTGTAGTTTGATGAATAGAGGTAAGAGACGAAGTAAAAGCAGAGGTACATCCAACAAGTATATGAATGTCGAATGTCATCATTATCAGCAGAAAGGTATCTTAAGCGATTCTGTTGTATTCTAAAGAGAGTGTTAAATGAGCAGCGCAAAGAAAAGATGTCTGAGACACATAAAAAAGATGATCGAGTTACGACAGTTTTTGATGATTTTCTGTTTGTGTTTGATGGTGATGCCGTGAATTTTATGTGTCATGAGACCAATTGGGTGATTGACGGTGGTGTATCAATTCATGCTACATATCTCGTAGGGATTCCTTCATATCTTACAGGACAGATGACTACACTCCTGTGAAGATGAAAAATAATGGACTGGCAGCAGTTATAGACATCGGGGATGTATGCCTAGAGACTAGTATCGACACGAGGTTAATATTGCATAATGTGAGTCACATTCCTGATATTTGTCTGAACTTGATTTTCACAGGTAAACTGTATTGTTAAGGATATATGTGAGTAGGTGTACCCACATCGACCGTGAAGAGAAATAAAGAGTAGAATATGTATGAACAACCCATAAGCTTAAGCTTTTGGGTTAACAGTTGGGCTCAATTCACAAGTGTATTTTACTCAGGTCCGATTAAGATGTGGTTTGCTCCCTTAGGCTCTCCCCTGATCGTGTCAATTTTGTGATAAGTCATTACATGATAGCTTATTAGTATGGTTTCATCATACTACTACATAGGATCGATGTGACAAAACACGAGCGCGACATATCCTTATGTATTATACTGTTGAAATGATTTCCCGTCAAAAAGATCTGGAGAGCTTACTATATATCGGAAGCTGTACATCGGATCGACATGTCTAGGACAACTAAATTTTCATGGAAGTCTTGAACTCACATGTAGCTTCTCTTGAATTGTACACATAAAAACTGTAATACGACAAGTAACGTATCTTTTTTTACGAACATCACTACCATAATTCTATAGCCATCGTGCTACTATTGTGTGCATAATGGACATCGCGATCGACCGTCTATTTTATGAAATCTCAATATGGCAATGCGAGGATGTGCTCCTAGAGCACAATGTTTATCCAAAATTTATCAACATAAGTATGTGGTCACTTTGCTCCTAGAGCAATAGCTGATGGTACAGAAGTTGATAATAATGCATATGTGTATATGTATGTACGTAGGAACATATATAGACATAATGTGATATATCTACCTGTTTTTTAATATGTTTTTGGTAGTTGCAGCATCGATAGATCACTCTCAAATATGTCTCCTGTCTCCTTTTTAATCGAGCTGTACTTTGTCCTTTAAGGCATCGCGTGATGAATTTTGTTCGTGCTACAAATATTTTACCCAACAATCTATAGCTATCTATACCACATTATGGTAAATTGCGTATTTGGTGACCACTATCTTAGTGGGCACTTTGCTTAGGTTAAGATACGAGTAATATTTATGAACTTCTGATCATGCCGAGTAACTTTCTTAGTTTAGCGACAGAGTAAGTATGACTGAAATCCCGAGTTTGAATCCTACCCGCTTGTTTTAGCGGTTAGCTGGTAGAGTGGATCAATACACAAGGTAGGTGCTGTCGATTTTCTTCGTTCGATGAACTAAGTTAGTTAATGGTTTGTTTGATGATGGTGACCACGCATACAATAATCGTGGCACCTCTAATGTTCTAAGTCATCATTTTTAAAGCAAAAACCGCTGCGTGTTTCATTAGGTGCTCTAAGCTTGAATGCGATGCTTGATCAACTAATTACTTGTTTATCGTCCTTGTTTAGAGCGTTGGCATATGCAATTGCCTGACGTGCGCGAAATGATATGCTACCTAAGTGAAAGCGTAACAACATCGCATTGAACATGTTGTACGTCCACATTGTGAAGTTTATTCTAGCCACTACGTAGCGGTGAACTTGAGCTAACATCAATACTCCATCTAAAGCTTATTATATATATATATATGTATCATATCATATATCATATATTCTATATATTAACGACAAATATCATATATTTGTGGTACCCCTTAGTTTGTATTAAAACTTGTCGAATTCTGATATAGTATTGTTTGAAAATCCGTTATCATGAATAACTTCCTCAGAGGTTATTCATCCCAAAATTGCTTGTCGTGGAACACGTTCAACTATGTAGTTCTTCCAAACTTCACTAAATCTACACGGCAAAACAAACAGAAATGTATTGCATTTCATTACAAATCAAACACAAACTTCATTTCATTTAAACTAAGCCTATTAATCTTTTTTGGAGTGGGAGTAATTGCTTTATTTATAAACTTACACACTTGATAAACAACGTACAATTCTCTCTACAAGAGCCAATTTTGCAGGCTCGCGTCACATTGATTCCATTACAAATTGTAAAAAAACAACAAGAACTGTACTAGCTTTTGGCTCACACTTGCCACATGAGTCCTTGTCATTTGCCCATACAAACAAATCTAAGCCAGCTCTCTGCGACTTCATGTGATCATACATCACATACCAATGTGTTTTTTTCATGCGGGAGTATAATACAATTTTTTTGGGCACATGAGAGTTGGAATTTTGGTTTATTCATTTGGGTATACTTTTGGAATTTTTTTTATGTGATTTTGGAGACATCTTTGGTGGATCTGTTGTACTTCATGTGACTCTTGACAAGTTGTCCAGCTGAAATGGCTGACATGAGGGAGAGTTCTCCGGCGAGGACTGATCCGGCGACGATGGCCGCCAGCTGCCTCGCGTTGGTGCCCGGAGACTCCTTGTTGGCCCCCTTGACTCCTAGGAGGTTCAGGCACGCCGACTGTGACGCCAGTTGTGTCCCGCCTCCTATGGTTCCTACCTGAATGTATGTGTCAAATAATGTGAGTAAGTATCAAAGTTGTTACGCACACGATACAACATGGCATATCTCTTTCCCTATAGTTCGGGAAACGTATTGAGTGTGCGCTTTTTGAAGATGTCAAATAAAGTAACAGAAACAGCAATGCAAAAACAAACCAGGGCAAGTTTCAAATAACAGAACAACTGAAGATAGAATGCTGCACGGGACAAGTTCTTCGCAACCACTTCCCGAAAACAGGCTCATATTTCATGTGCTACGGTTTCAGGCGACATGAGCAATCAAGTAAATGATGTGAAAAACAGTATCAGTTCATCCGGTTTCTTGTAATGCGTAAATTTCCTTTGTTACGTACGGTGTTTGGCAATTAAACTTGTGTTGCACTAAAACATTTACGAGATCATGCAGTGACGAAAAATTCGTTACTCGTCCTACCTAGGTAGGCTATCACCTGAATCTCCGCGGGTGACTGAAAAACAACTTAAAAGACGATCAACTTAATCGAAAATAAAATTTGATTAGTTACCTCAATAGAAGGCATGGTGACAGAAATGTGGAGGTCCTTGCCATGGTTAACAGCCTCCATCATGGTAATACATTGAGAGCTTTCCACATTCTGCGCCGGATCCTGTCCCGTGGCTATGTATATGGCGCTGACAATGTTGCTCGCGTGAGCATTGAACCCTCCGATGGAACCGGCTAAAGCAGAGCCCGCAAGGTTCTTGAGGGTGTTCAGCTCCACCAATGCCTCCACAGTCGTCTTGAGAACCTTCCTCACCACCTCCTCCGTGATCACCGCCTCACAGACCACCGACTTCCCCCTCCCTTCCACCCAGTTTATCGCCGCAGGCTTCTTATCGGAGCAGTAGTTACCTATCATGTAACGTTTATATTAGCCACAATAACCCAAGGTCATGATTTTTTTAGACCGAAAACAGATTCGGCAATGCAATAGAGACTAATACTGAGATAAGTATGATGAAATTGCTTCTATCATGAACTTGAGCTTTTGATCAGAAATGAGTACCAGAAAGACCAATTATGTCCATGTCCGGAAAGTCACTGTGTAGGAAGTCGAGGACGTTTTGCACGCCTTTGGAGACCATGTTCATTCCCATAGCGTCTCCCGTGCTGCAACAAAACCTCATGTACAAGTTCTTTCCCGCTATTGCACACTTCAAGCTTTGAAGTTTCGCAAATCTGCTCGATCTGCCGTAACCAAATCACCCACATATCATCAGTTTACACAATATGTTGGATCTTTTTTCATTGTCGTGATCAAAACAGCCTAGAAAGCACGTGGGAAAATCATGGTCCAGATTCTTTTCAGAATTCATGTCATTTGAACACTTGGAACATAGAGGCACAAAAAGTTGACTTGGGAAATTGGTCAAAAATACATCACTTGATATGGAAATTAAAAGATGGAGCAGTCAAGTGATTTGCATTCATATGTATATTGTTTAGTTGGTCAAATATTTAGATACTTATAAAGTCATATTTTGACAGCATTGTAGACTTAGATTACACTAAAGTCTCATTCCATGGAATTTAAATGTAATTGTGTTTAGACATGTAAAGTCTCAGCTCATAGATTTTTCTCCACCTACCAAAAGATTTTATGAGACATTGTTTCAACTCCGATAACGCTCTATATGTGGTCGGTTAGTTCATGAGTCATACGATACAAGTATGCTATCACCTATTAATAACTCTATAATTCAAATTACAATAACCGTTCAGATATCCCATCACATACAGAATTTTCGTGATTTACGAAGACTTATTAAATACTTTAAAATACATCATTGGTGTTGAAATAGACAGCTTGATTCTATGGCTACGGCACACAACAATGCCGTCTGATAGAATTCAAATATCGAGTCGTCTTATTACTTTGTTGTATTAACCAATGGTCAATATTTTAATGACTTTCTGCCAAAAAAAAGGGTTAGATAGCATGCCTTTTTGGCCCGTAATTCAAAGTAAACTCCGCCTTGATTAGTCAAACATAAAAGAAATTCCAAGCAGTGTGACCGATTCTATGCTGAAAGAATAGAATTACTCCTTGCGCGTGTAAGCTTCGCAATACTTTCACATACTGAAAGAAGACACACACACGTACGTGTGTTCTGTTTCACTATGAACCGCCGGAGTACCTCGACAAATACCTAGACAGTAGTTTGAATGATCCTACCAATGATAGTTTATGTTACGCATCCTCAATATTATTACTCCCGATTATGCGCTTTCGCACTACTCTAAACAGGCCTAGACACGTCACAATCATCTAGATTGGTGACGCCGGCTAATTCCTTGGACTAATGTTGTCGGTGATTCTTGCCTATGCAGCTGTCCCAATTTTAAATAACATGACTAGAGAAAAAAAAACAACCCTAAACGTTACATTACAGGTATAAGTTTAGAAATTAACAATATCAAACAATGTACGGGTATTGCCCTGATGGATTATCAAAGCTACCTACCTTAACAAACGCAGGTTGACCATCATTTCGAAACTCTGTCAAGTATTTGAGATACAATACAATGCATAAAAGAGTTCAAAATGACTCGTAACAAAACGATCACATATATCAATCAGGAAAACATACCTATTGAAAACAACAGCAATCATCTCGAAATTCAATGGATCCTCGAGGAAGAACTTAAGCTCAGCAGCCCGTTTGGCCGTCCCAAACCTGACGACGGGCGCCCTGGTCATCCCGTCCTTGAACAGCACGCTAGTGGCACCTCCGGACACATGCATCGCCTTACACCCCCGATTCGTGCTGGCCACCAAGCACCCCTCCGTCGTCGCCATAGGGACGAAGAACTCCATCCCGTCTAGCAACAGCGGGCCCGCGATCCCCACAGGCACCTGCACGTACCCGACGGGCATCTCGCAGCACTGCCCGAGTATCGACTGGTAATCGAACCCGTCGACGGGAAGTCCCTGGAGCGTCCTCCTCGTCATCCTCTCCAGCGCGGTTCTACGTATCCCTGCCGCCCTCCTGCAGTCCCCAAGCTTGGCTTCCAGAGAATACGAAGGCGTCCTCCCTTCGAGGACGGATCCAACGAGCTCCTCGTCAGACGACGTGCTATCCAGCACGTGCTTGTCAACAGCAGCAGCTGCACATGCTGAGACCACCCCGTGCTCATCATTTGTTTTTTCTTCGTTATGTCTGTTGGCTGCTTGTTTCACGACGACGAGTCGATCATTATCGTCCAATGCAGTCGTGATCGTCTTCTCATTGATTATCTTCTCGTCCTCGGAACGGGAAACGAGGGACTGGACGAAGTCGATGCCGAAGAAGCCGAGGAGGTAGATGAGGGAGGCGATCAGGGCGACGATGGCGGCGAGCTCTGAGAGGGAGACGAGGTGGAGGGGGACGGAGTGGCGGATCTTGTCGCGCCACCTCAACAACAGAAAATAGGACACGGAGAAGAAGAGCGCGAAGAAGACTCCGTTCGTCAGGTACAGCGGCAGCGGCAGCGCGTCCGACGCCAATGGGACCCGCTGCTGCTGCTGCTGGTGCTGATGTTTGGTGGTGGTTTTTGTTCCGGAGTTCATTCTGATGAGTTTATTTATCTGTGACGAAATATCTGGGTTGGGTTGTTATTGTTGTTGTGGTGGTGTGCAGGGAGAAATTGAAGGGGAGAGGAGAGGTGGTTAAAAAGGGAGAGGAGTGACAGCGAAGGATGAGGGGACACAGTGGGGAGGTGTGTGATGTTATGTGAGGAAGGGTGGAATGAATGGGTTGGGTGTAATGGAATGCGTATGGGCTGGACCAGAGAGAGGAGACCACACCACACGGTAGACATGCCAAACGCGCATGTTCAATTTCTTCCCAAAAAACGGGGATTAAATTTCCTTCTTTTTTAATGATAACAAAAATTGATGAAATAATCGTGTTTATTTTTTACTTTTTTCCGTTTTCATGTATTTTGAGCATTTTGATTCGCACGGTAATATTCTACAAAGAGCTCGAGCATCATGGGTATAGACACCATAGCAATTTATGGACTTTGGGCACATGAATAGGGGATAGTTGTTTTTATTAAACCAATATTTTCCCTCGTATAAAAATTAAACCAACGAGTTCGAGTTGTTCGAACTCGTGGACTCAGCTAATCAGACACGTAATTATGTACATAAATTGATGCATAGACCTATCAACTTGGTATATATTGAAAAAACGGACACAAATATAATTATAACAAGAAAATACTATAAACATTTATTTTGACACTTTTTTTTTTTTCAACACTCCCTACACAGCCGTTCATTTCTCATGGACTCATTTGATTTAGTGGTAACTACATGAAATCCACGGATGAGAGAGAAATTATTGGAAAGGGAATGGTCAAAACAACTACATTTAACCTTTCTCTTATGCCCCAATATTTTATGTTTAGATCTTCTTGTTTGATTATAAGACAAAGGTTCAAAGCATTATAAATATTGAGATCCCTCTAAGCCAGGGAAGGAAACATGAAAATAATTGAAGGCTAATTAAACAATATGATGGCTTCCTAAGAGGGGAAACGAGAAGTGAGGCAAAACTAGCCAAACGAAGTGACATAAATCGATAGGCACTAATGGATTACTTTATTTATATATTATGAACATGATACTCTTAGCACTCCTTTGATATATAATGAAATAATTATTAATCTCTTTATTATTAACGACATCGAAGCGCAATGGCCAGGGACAAGAAGCGTCTGGGTTCAAGCGACGGGCAACTGTGGGCGATGTGTGACGAGGGAGAGGATTGTGGTGACTCGTGAGTTAATGACGATAAAATACGAAAGTTGAAGAATAATAAAATTCTTACCCCGAGAAGTGTGATACATAATAACACAGGAGAAGGCGAGAATGTGAGATTACTAAGGAGGAGATTCGAGGTGTTGTCCTCGTAAGTGAGATTAGTATACCAGATCTTAGGATTAATTATCCTAATGCTATTCTAACCCTGATTATTATGAACGAGTGTTTCTTAGTATATGATATAAGAGCCATGGAATTGACCAGTAGATCAAAAGTTGAGTCCCAAAAAAAAAAAAAAAAAAAAACAATCAAGATTACAGCAGGATGAAAAACTCATTCATACCTTGGCAAATATTCCTGATGAAAAACTCAATGACAAGTCCTCTCCAGGGGAAATACACTTCTAGCTCGATGTCCATGGCGGTGTATCCAGGCACGTCTTTGGCTTCAACGACGACCCATCTGTTACCAATGTTTAGGCAGCGTGCTTGGAACTGGAGCCCTGGGGTGCTCATGGTCTGGCCTGCAACCATCACAACTCGTATCATCAAAATTGAAATTCAGGACGCTTATATCGACTGAACTACAAGTGATCAGTCGATCACCAATGCAGCAACTTCTTACTTGCAAAAAAGTTGAAAGTCTTACATATATTTTTACACAGAACTACTCTAAGAGCATGTCGCTTCCGTTGGGATGACATAGATAACATATAACACATGAACATGGCAAAATCACAGCGATAAGCAAATATGGGCTGAAGAACTTTCATAAATAACACACACACCGAAAAGCAACATAGGGCAGATTAACTATCCCAATACTCTCTATTTGTTTAAAAGCATTTTACCTTGCGACTGCTAAGCTAAGCAGTACTAATTTCAATACATGAAGAATAGAGGCAGGAATAAGAGTCCGGAGAGGAGTCAGTACCTTTTGTGAGACTTTTATTGAGCCAGAATCCACATCCTTTTCATTGCCATCCCTGTTCAAAGCAGCCGAGTGACTTCTTACATCAGTACATGAGCCTTGAGAAAAATTTGATGCCTGCCAAACATCTATAAGGTATATTATGTGAGGTATTGAGTACAAATCACAATATGGCGGAGCGTCAACGAAGTGATCGAACCTGCACGTTAAGAACTCAAATTCCCAGGAACACGAACAGAAGAGCTTCACCAAGTAGATGGTATAAATCCAATGCCCACAAACACCTGCGTGGTTGCTCAAATCTGACTCGCATTGGATCGCTCTCTTCGTAGTACATATACCAGCTATCAACCCATGGAGAATTGGCATATGTGAAACATGCTTGTGCCTTCAAAAACAGAAAAGATAAACGAACATTCATTACTTCAAATACAATTGAACAGAATATGATTGTCATAAACAAAAGCAGCATGAAAGTAATGCAGCGGTGTTGTTTTCCGGGTGTCCTGCGCGTATAAACATAAGGAGGGCTTAAACTCCAGTATTCCAAAGCAGGAAGAAAGCAAGTGCCTAACCTTGCCCCACTTGATTCGGATGCGATGGAGAATTTGTTGGTCGCATCTCTGTCGAGGTTGGGACATGCAATTTTGTTATGCTCTAATGTTTATATGACTCATTTTGTCTCGATTAATCTACTATTAGGGTTTTCAATCAGACATTAGTCAGGTATCAGATTTGTGATATAGAATGACTGATACAGTTACATGTCTGGGAAATCGATAGCCTCGTCGTTACAGATTTGTGCCAATTTGCTTTCACGTCCTCATCTGCTCCATTCGTGTGGCTCATATTTATGAACTTGCTGACACCTCTGTTCTTTAGATTTCTGAATCACAGCATACTCAGCCTCAACTCCTTACTCAAACATTTCATCAGCAAACTATCATGTCGGAATGTTTAGGGATTGATTTATATAATGGTATAAGTGTAATGTTCTGTATCTTATTTCATGGATATCTTCATAATTTCTTGTATTTTCAAGTTATTTGAAGTGTTTTTTTATGGTGTTTCTAACCTTTTTGATCGGGATTACATTCGTCCAAAGAGTTGGTCTCCTTTATTATGTAAATACATTAAATGGGACTGCTAGCTGATGGTACTTGTCCTGTATGGAAAAATAAGCTGAGTCTCGAGGTCAATTTTCACGGATTGCCAAGACAAAGTAGTATGGAAGGTTATCTTAATAAGAAGCTGCACCAGCGAAGGGTTCGTAATATCTACCCAGATATGGTAACTTGGGTATGAGATCGGGTAAGGCTATGTGCGAAGAAGGATTCAAAGCAGCGCAACCATATTGCAATCTGTGATGGTACATTTGTTCGGTCTTCCATGGACTCCAGAACATGTCTGAGAATTCTCGGACTAATTCCCCAAAACACCTGAAAAACCGTCAAGTGTCCGTTGTTCCCTCTTCGTTCTAATATTGAATAATGTCAGACAGTCTTTTAACCTTCCTCATAAAAATATATATGGTTTAAAGAAGCAGATGTAGTTGCTACTCGCGCGCGCGCGCGCACACACACACAAAAAAAAAACCAAACAAATTAGGAAAAATCAACTACTCAAACTGTGGTCAACCAAAACAAGGAATATTCAGCTTCTCCTTCTATTGATCTTGTTTCCGTCTTCGTTTTACCCTAAAATTCGAGTAAATCATCTCGCTTTACGATCTCATCAAACTTTTCTTCATTTGTCTATTTTTTAGGTTTCGTAAATTTGTTGCGTTTTTACTCTTGTTTTTTGTCTTTTTTTTTTTTTTTTTTATCAATGTTTTGATTTGATCTCTTGTAATAATAGATTTTACTCTCTTAGCTATAGGGATGAGCAACAACGTCGATTGTGAAGAAGAGTTCAACTTTAACGACAATGTCCAATTTCTAGATGTGTTGTCTAAGATTGATTTTAGTGTAAATTTGGAGGTCAATGTTGATGATGAAGATGAATGTGAAGCTAATGGAGATTGTATTGTGGAGAATAATAATGAGGAAGAAGACGACGAAGATATTGTTGATATAGATGTTAAGTATGACGGTCCTATACTTCACAGGGTCTTTTCAATTTTTGATGATGCATACAATTTCAATATAGCGTATGTTTTATGGAAGGGCTTTTGACACTCGAAGACACTATCATCACAAAAGGAAAGGGGAGATTTACCGAGAACAGTTTGTACGCAACAAAGAAGGCCACAAGAACATGAACAATAAAAGACATATAGATACGCAGGGATACACGAACATGTTGTATGGTGAAGTTACGAGTTACTAAGTCCGATGACGACACTTGGATCGCCGACTTATTTAATGTTGTTCACAATCATCCTCTTACTTAGACTCTTACAAAAAAAGAAAAAAGAAAAAAGTGAAGCATCGATGGCATAGACAGTTTCATATGGTCGATGTATATCGAAGCCTTGTGACATCCTTGAGTAAGCAAGGGCTCAAACCAGCTGATATTAGGAAGGTGGTCAATGTAGTTAACACTACTAACGAAGAGAAAATCACAACATATCATGTGTCCTCTATCTTGCAAAAGAAGCGAAAAAACAATGTTGAGAATGAATGTTTTGGAATCGTTCGTCATTTTCATATGAAAAAGCTTATGAAGATCAAGAAGTTCTATTTTGCCATTGACTTAACTAGTAATGGTTCGTTTAGAAGTGTTTTTTGGATCGATAGACAATCTAGGGAGTCTTATTTGCAATTTGACAATGTTGTTGTATTTGACGTGACCTACAGGACGAACAGATTCAAGTTGCCATTTGTATCGTTTGTTAATGTTAATCGCATTCATCAAACCATTTTGTTTGGTGCTGCATTGCTGGAAGCCAAGATTGCAAAAACTTTCTCTTGGACATTTCAGCACTTTCTCAAGTGCAAGTTCAATAGACAACCCATCTCTATTATCACAGATCAAGATGGGACAATGATCAAAGCGATCACTAGTGTATTTCCTTCTTCTAGACATCGTTTCTGTTCATGCCATATTAAAAAACACATCTTTGAAAATCTCCAGTTATTGCGATCTAAGTATGTTCTCTGTAACTCCTTTTTTTTTTTTTTTTCTTGATCAATTTTATGTTCAGATGTTAACAATTTGTTAGTTTCAGGTATGAAACTTCTCAAGTAAGAATTGTTTCGGTTAATAATTTTTTTAAGGAAACGTCAAGTGTCCTATCAGTTAACAATGTTTTCTTATCTTGTAGACATGAGTGTTTCACTATATGCTTTGCCTTACACGGTGTCATTTTAGTTCAGTTGTTGACTAGTCTAGTTAAGAATTTTTTGTTCCTTTCGGATATGAATTTTTCTTCTCTTGATTTCATATTACAGAAAACACATAGGCGTAGGGTAAAAAGGCACAGTATTGAAGATTTTGAATCTCATTGGATTGAATTGACGAGTAAATATGAGATTGATGAAAAAAATGTGAGCTGTCTAATTTATTTGATTTTTCCGAGAAACATAATTAACATTTTACGAAAAAATTTAAAAATTAGAAAAAAAATATTTTTAGAATAATGTTTTATTTTATAGAATAGATAGATTAAAAAATTATTTTATTTATTTGAAGAGGAGGGAGTAATTTCGGTACATCAAAGTCTGTCGTACTACTGCATCTCCAAATTTAACAGTCCGCACACAATCATCAAGCCCTTTCATTTATCGGAGGAGTATAAAATAAACGAGGTTGAGTACATATTTTAAGTCGGTGGTGTTTTTTCCAACAATATCCTTGTCCAAATCAGTAGATCAGGAAAAAGACAAAATACACGAACAGCGCAGCCCATACGTGAGCTGGCTTTTCTCTTTCCATTTCCCCTTGACTTATACCCCACCACACCACATCACATCACACTACTCTCCATATCATTCAACCCACACTCGCATTTATCCATTTCCAACACCAACGACAGACAAATTTCATCATCCCAAAACCCACGAAAAAACTGTTTCCTTGTCTGCTTCCATTTCTACCAAAAACACAAAACAAAAACAAAGGAATAAAAAACACAGCAAACAAAAACGGATTTTCCTTTTCCATTTCCGTCACAATGAAATCAACCACATCGGCGGCGGTGGAGGAGGCGGTGTCGGAGATCATGGCTCTTCAGCGATCTCTACCACTGCGGCCGCTCATTGAAGTCCTCGAAGCGGCGCGAACCGTGATCCGAAACGCCGATGCCGAGCAGCGGCTCAAGCTCGACGCGATCGGGAGGCAGATCAAGCCGAACGGAGTTCCCGAGGAGCTGTGGGCCGTGTTGCAGGAGATGAGGAGGAAGGCGGTGGAGTTTCAGAGGGAGGAGGAGAGGAGGGAGGCTGCTAGGGTTTTGGAGGTTGAACATGTTCATCAGATGTTCGATGAGTTGATTCTAAGGGCCTCGAGGTGCGTCGGTGTTGGTGGTGCTGATGAGAAGGTCGCGCCCGTGGCGATGGTGCCGGATAGAGTAGTGGTGGTTGAGAGCGAGAAGAATGAGAGGAGGATTGTGAGGGATGATAGCTTTGTGAAGAAGCCGAAGTCGGATTTCGAGGTCGATGGAAGCAGGAGTGCCGTCAGTGTGATTGCGGAGGCGCCGCAGATTGTTGATATCACGTTGAAACCGGCGATCGATAAAGGTTTGTTGATTGAGCTCATGAATTTGGGGATTGAGTTCTTCGTTAGGCAAACAGTCTCCCTGTTGTTCGTAACAGGTGTAAGAGTGTGTAAACCTCACGAGAATACCTAGGTTGTTGTTGAGTTCTTGTGTATGTGTGAATTGTTTGGATTGATTGATGTGAATTTTGTGATATTTATGTAGGTGAAGGTGGAGAGAAGTTGCGTTTGATAAAGCTAGCGAGTTTGATCGAGGTGTCATCGAAGAAGGGGGTGAGGGAACTTGATTTGAGAGCTAGGTTGATGGATCAGGTCGAGTGGCTTCCGGATTCGATTGGGAAGTTATCGGGGTTGGTGACCTTAGATTTGTCGGAGAATCGGATTGTGACATTGCCTACAACGATTGGGGGCCTAGTGTCTTTGACGAGATTGGATTTGCATTCGAATAGATTGTATGATATGCCTGAATCGATTGGTGATCTTTTAAGTCTGGTGTATTTGGACCTTAGTGTGAACCAGTTGTCTCGTCTACCTTCGAGTGTTGGTAGACTGGTGAATCTTGAGGAGCTCAAGTTGGGTTCGAATCAGTTGGGTTTGTTACCTGATGCAATTGGTTCGCTTGCCAGTCTCAAGAAGTTGGATGTCGAGACTAATAATCTTGAAGAGCTGCCTTATACTATTGGCCAGTGCACAGCGCTGAAGGAGCTGTATGCGGACTACAATAGGCTCAAAGCCCTCCCTGAAGCTGTGGGGAGGATAGAGTCGCTTGAGGTTCTTAGTCTGAGATACAATAATATCAAACAGCTCCCTACTACGATGGGGTCTTTGGTGAAGTTGAGGGAGCTCAATGTGAGCTTTAATGAACTCGAAGTGGTGCCTGAGAGCTTGTGT
>LIEC01011686.1:0-53335 GCA_001925005.1 Drosera capensis
TATATATATTTATTTATTTATTTATTTATTTATATATGTATGTATGTATCTATGTACGTATGTATGTATGTAGGGTGACGTGCTGATATCTCTTTGCTCCTCGATTTTGCAGGCGTACAATTTATGATCACTTCAAGGTTCATTCTTAGTGTACATTGGACACTTCCGGGTCCTTCATCATCAATCAATCATGGTAGCGCTCTTATTCTTTCTCTTTACTTGGTGTTACTTTCTCCAATCCTCATGTATGTTATTGATTGTTTTGGGGTTTTTCCTCTTGTACATTATTCCAGAGAAGAACCGCAAGGAGATCTGCAAGTATCTCTTTCAAGGTATCTGTTTATGGTGCATCCAAACAAGTTACTCCTGTTACTTACAAATTTAAAGACATGGATTAATTGATTTTATCAAACAAGTTACTTACCATCTTTTTGGTGGCATGGATAGTGCACACCAATCCCTGAGTGTGTGTTGTCTCTCCTTTACTCCTGTTTTTCATATAGATGGGAATAGTGTTGTAGTACTGGGCCAATATTTTTTATTCTTTTGCAACTAGATCGATAGTTTTGCTCATCAAGCTGATCATTCTTTTTTTCATGGCTCTTCTGCAGAGGGTGTCTGCTATGCAAAGAAGGACTTCAACCTTGAGAAGCACCCAGATATTCCAGTGCCCAGTCTGTAGGTGATCATAAGCTGATGCAAAGCTTCGAGACAAGGGAGTATGTCCGGGAGGCATTCGCATGGATGCATTACTACTGGTACCTGACTAATGATGGTATTGAGTTCTTGAGGACTTACCTAAATCTCCCATCAGAATTCGTCCCGGCCACCTTGAAGAAGCAAACTAAGTCCCCTGGTCGACCTTTTGGTGGCCCACCTGGTGATCGCACACGGTAATTAGATAACACCCTTAAAATTGTTATCATGTTGTTTTCTTGGTCACTTATGATATCGTAAGTGTGTCGGTGTTTCTGTTTCAATATACAGTGGTCCTCGACCAGAAGGTGACCGACCCAGATTTGGAGACCATGATGGATATCGTGCTGGTCCTCGTGGACCTCCTGGTGAATATGGTGGTGACAAAGCTGGGGCACCGTCAGACTGTCATCCTTCATTTAGTGTAAGTTTTTAAATGCGAAACCCTTTTCCTGAACAAGAGCTATGAGTGCTGCTTATTTTGAGTTTGGAGTCTCAAAATAATTTTCATTTTCGATTCACCTCTGGTATCTGAGGGATATCCCACTTGGCATTGGCATAGACAAACCATGCTCCCTTTCCTCTTCTTTTTTAATGTTTTCAGCAACATAAGCTGACACATTTGTGTTTATCTGGTGGCACTTAACAAATAATTTAAAAAAAAAAAATCGACCTTCCATAGGCAAGTCTAAGTTGTTTTCCAGAAGTCATTTTTTCCTCCTTGTAGAGTGACTTCTTAATTTTATATTCATTTCTGTATCTTTGGAAAGCAACTTATTTCTGGGTTGTAGTTTTCCAAATGCATGGGCGACATGCTAATTCTGTTTTTCTTTTCTTTTCTTTTCTTTTCTTTCTTTCTTTCTTTCTTTCTTTCTTTCTTTCTTTCTTTCTTTCTTTCTTTCTTTTTTTTTGTGTGCATTTTTTAACAGATCTATCATTGTGGTATACTAGCATATAGTACCTCCTTGACTTACCTTGTCATCAGAAATCCCATACAAACATTTGCCTGGCTGATGTCACACTTGAAACACACACTTTGTCTTGTGAGTTATGATACGGACTCTAATATTTAGGGATTTGAACTCCTTAATTTTAGGAATGAGCATTGTCTCTCTCTGCTTTGCTTCCAAATCCTGTATGAAGCTACATGATCAGTAGCGGGCTTCACCTTTGCAGGCTGTTACCATTTTTCTATTGCCTTTTCAGTCCTGCATCGCTACATGTAGCTATCATACTTGTAACTTGTTACCATAATGCTTAGTTGTTCCGTGTCATACGAGTGAAAGCCCCTGTTTTTGTCCGTCTATTATGTAAACGTCTAAAGAGGAAATGGATTGATTCTGTTGCAGGGTGGCAGCGGTGGAGGTAGGGGCTTCGGTCGTGGCAGCACTCCTGACATGGTTGATTGACCATTACACGTTGCTCTTCCACTTTGGCTCTGCTGCCTCCAGCCTATTCTAAGATTGAATTGACGCCTAATTGCTTTCTGATTTCCTATGAACAGATAGAAAACAAGTAATCGTAGATGGTGAAAAAATGACAACCTATGAAGTGTGATCAAGACTACCTCTCCGGAAGACTTTTTTTCCCTGAAGCTCTGGAAAAAATGAAATTTAACTTATTCATATAAATAATAATAACATATCCTTCATGTTCTTCATGTTAATCTTGACTTTACAATAAAGACACCTGTCATCTTTCCACAATTTCAGGCGCAATAGTTAATAGTTAACAAACAGATCATGAGCAAGAGTTGAGATTTAGATTAGATAATTACTGGGACAAGTCTGAACAAGCTTTCTTATTCCGACACACAAAAGACATTACCAGTATAACGAAGCACCGGTTACAGAGTACCAAGACACCAAAGACGCAAAACAAGCAAAACGGAAAGACCCGGCTATGACTCCATAGACATTGGATCTAAGACAACCGGACGCTTGACTCGCACCACTTCATCGAGTTGAAATTACACACTTAGTCCACCTCTTCCATCTTGCTCTCTTCAGCACCAGCTTCCTCGAGAGCTGGAATATCAGCATCATCAGGAACCTCATCCTCGTCAATGCTCAGGCCCAGCTTCAGCATCCTGTGAATCCTAGCAGCAAACGTGTTCGGGTCCTCAAGGCTGAATCCAGAAGTCATGAGGGCAGTCTCGAAGAGCAGCAGCACAAGGTCCTTCACTGACTTGTCGTTCTTATCAGCCTCCGCCCGCTTTCTCAGCTCCTCCATGATGCCATTCTCGGGGTTGATCTCCATCGTCTTCTTGCTGGACATGTATCCACCCATGCTGTTGTCCCTCAGGGCCTGCGCTTTCATGATCCTCTCCATGTTCGCGGTCCAGCCATACTCGCCAGTCACAAGACAGCAAGGGGAGTCCACGATACGGTCAGAGACGACAACTTTCTCGACCTTGTCGCCCAATATGTCCTTGATGATCTTGCAGAGGTTCTCGAACGATTTCTTCTCCTCCTCCCTCTTTTGCTTCTCCTCCTCGGACTCGTCTTCAAGTTTGAGTCCCTCTTTGGTCACTGAAACAAGCTTCTTCCCCTCATATTCCTTCAGCTGTCCAACAGCATACTCATCAATCGCATCAACCATGAAGATTACCTCATAGCCATTCTTCTTGAGGCGCTCGAGGAAGGGAGAGTTCTCCACTGCCTTCTTGCTCTCTCCAGTAATGTAGTAGATGTCCTTCTGACCCTCCTTCATTCGGGTCACATAATCCTTGAGGCTAGTCAGCTCCTCGCCACTCTTGGTGGTGTGATACCGGAGCAGGTCAGCCAACTTCGCCCTGTTCTGCGAATCCTCATGGATACCCAACTTGAGATTCTTTGAGAAGGCCTCATAGAACTTGTTGTAGTCCTCCTTGTTCTCCGCAATCTCGTTGAACATCTCAATGCACTTTTTCACCAGGTTCTTCCTGATCACCTTCAGGATCTTGTTCTGCTGCAACATCTCACGGGAAATGTTGAGTGGCAAATCATCAGAGTCAACAACACCCTTGACAAATCCAAGGTACTCGGGGATGAGCTCCTCGCAATTGTCCATGATGAACACCCTTCTGACATAGAGCTTGATGTTGTTCATCTTCTTGCGAGTATCAAACAGATCGAACGGAGCCCTCTTGGGAACAAAGAGGATGGCCTTGAACTCAAGTTGTCCCTCCACGGAGAAGTGCTTCACGGCAAGATGATCCTCCCAGTCATTGGTCAGGCTCTTGTAAAAGGAAGCATACTCTTCCTTGGTGATCTCCTCTGGCTTGCGCAGCCAGATGGGTTTCTGCTTGTTGATGAGCTGCCACTCATGAGAAACCTCCTTGATCTTCTTCGTCTTCTTCTTTCCTTCCTTCTCTTTTTCCTCATCGATCTCCTCGATTTCACCCTCAGCTTCCTTCTTGGGCTCACCATCCTCATTATCCTCATCATCGCTGACTTCTTTATCAATTGTCTTCTCGGTCCACAGGTAGATAGGATAGCTGATGAATTCAGAGTGCTTCTTCACCAAGTCCTTGATCCTCCTCTCCTCCAAGTACTCCAGCTGATCCTCCTTCAGATAGAGAGTGATCTTGGTGCCACGACCAAGTTGCTCACCCTCCGTATCCCTTGTCACGGTGAAGGAACCACCCGCCTGGGACTCCCAAATGTATTGTTCGTCGTCATTGTGCTTGGTGGTCACAATGACTTTCTCGGCAACCAGGTAGGCTGAGTAGAAACCAACACCAAACTGCCCGATCATGCTTACATCCGCCCCGGCCTGAAGCGCTTCCATGAACTCCTTGGTTCCAGATCGAGCAATCGTTCCCAAATTGTTCACCAAATCTGTCAAAGCAAACATAAGAAACCATGTCAGTGTCTACTGCTTTGCTTGTTGTACCAATGATAAGCACAAGTCGTGTCCATAGCGAACCACGTGTTTCATGTTACAGGTTTCACAACTTGTTAATCAATTTGCTACAGGACCATACTATTATGCATAAATCCATCTAGAGAAATTTTGTGTACAAGCTTTGTCAATACCCAGAAGGAAATCAAGGAGTATCCTACATAAATGTCAGTCTAAGGTATTACCAAACTGATCTTACTTAAAGTAAAAATACCATTCATAGAGCCGCTTGGAGGTCACTGTTAACGACATCACATTGCACTAAGAATCGGATTCCTAAAACAACAGGTTTGTGACGTTCAGCATTACTACACTCGGCATCAAACGGAACCAAGATGATTATCGATCACAGCAGCATATTTAACCAAATGCATCACAGCAGCATATGAATAATTGATTATCGATCCCATAATCTAGATCTGATATTTAAGGGATGCAGATCACATACCTGCTTTCGTCATGCCAATGCCACTGTCAATGATGGACAGAGTCTTGTTAGCCTTGTCCGGCACCAACCGGATGAACAACTCCGGTTGTGCATCGAGCTTGCTCTTGTCCGTCAAACTCTCGAACCTAATCTTATCCAATGCCTGCAAATCGCATCTCCAATTAGTACCCGCATCAACACATCATGCAGAGCACACATCCTAAACCACATCCAAAATCACATTGACAACGCAACAGCATTCCGCGAAGTAAACTCAGGTTTTCTCTTCAACGTACCCATTCTGCGTTTGTAAAAAATCTTACATAAGTAACAAATTACGAATAACAATGACAATCAAGCTTTTAGCCAGGGGCGACACGGCGAATAATGCTTAGTCGATAACAAACATGACGATTTGATCTAACTCAAATCGATCCAAAACACTCGAGCGAGTCCAGTAATCAAACCACCCCACAATCTTCATTATCCATCATCACAACAAATCAATCAACAAACACTATATCAAAAAAATCAGAGACGAGAGATCTCGAAACACGTACATCGGACGCATTGCTGATGAGTTCCCTGAGAAAGATCTCCTTGTTACTGTAAAACGTATTGATAATCAGACTCAGCAACTGATTAATCTCCGCCTGGAACGCGAACGTCTCAGCCTCCGCCATCGCCACATCCGCCATCGTCTTCGTCGAGTCCTAAAACCCTAGAGCGCGTGTAGATCGTAGAAGAGTGCGTAGATCGCAGTGAGAGAATGCGTGAGAATCTAATATCGACGCAGGTAGCTGAGGAGAACAGAGATGAAGAGAGGGTATATATAGTGGGAGAGGCGAAGGAGAGGTTCGAGAGAGTTCTACTGGGATCGTGATTCGAGTAGTTTTCGGGGGAAAGAATAAGGAAAATACTGGATGCTTCGTTTCATTGATGCGGTGTCGTTGTGAGGGAAAATTAAGAAGTAGGTTTAGGGAGTTCTAGAGGGTTCGGTTGGGTTTAAAAGGTTTGGAAAAACCGGAACCTTCGTTTTTTTTTATTGCGACCCTCAAACCTACATCAAGGACCACTTGTTTCACCAAGAGGAAGTTCAATCGAAGAGGGAAAAAATGAGAGAAAAGATATTTGTGATTAATTGTCTAAGTCAGCATCGAAGAGTTAAAATTGCATATTTAACAGGACCAGAGCATAAAGCCATTTACAAAAATGGTCATCACGATAAAATCATTTGGTTCATTACTCATCATACAAGAACCAGGGCATTACAAAAGTACATTCCTTTTAAAAGAGCAGCCTCCAATGTAACCACTTACAACTCCAACAAAACCACCTAAACAAAGGGATAGGAAAAACAAAAACTTGTTATTGTATGATGTATATTAAGTTGAAAATTTAAGATTAAACATATTTTATAATATAAAATTAATATCTCAAAATTCATAAAATGAAATTAAGATGTTGAATATCTTATCAAATAGATATCAATCTTAAAATCAATTTATTATATAAAATTATAATTTTTTATTTTACGAAATATAATTGAGAAATTGAACAATTATTCCATTAAAATTTGATATTTTTTCTTATTCCATTAGCCTCAATTTTTTTACAATATTTTTTTTATTAATGTCAATATAAATATAATATTTTATTTTTTTATTTGATAAATAATTTATATTAATATAATTTAATTATCTTTTTTTTTCATATTTCATTCTCTCTTATAAATCTCACTTACATTATAATCTTATTACTGTTTAATAAATATTTTTTTATATCAAATTTAAAAAACTCAAAACAATATATATATAAATAATTATCAAATTGAATAATTAAATCAATTAAAATAAAATAAAATAAATATTTATCCAACCAACCGAAGCTAACGTCTCGATTCGACTCGGACGGCCTAGTTATGACACACTTATTACCTACCTATAACACACCGACCAATCACAAACCCAACCCTTTCGCCCTTTCCTCATCCAACACCCATCAAATTCACACTCCCTCAGTCACCTTCAATCGCCATGACTTTCCTCTCCTCAATCCCCACAAACCCCTCGCCAACCCCATTCCCCGTCATCTCCCTCAAAACCCTACCAAAACCCCTCACCACCACCATCCCCTTCTTCTGCCGCAAACCCCAGTACTTCGGCACCGCACCCCGCGTGGTCGTGATCACATCCGGCAAAGGCGGCGTGGGAAAAACCACAACCACAGCGAATCTCGGCATCTCCCTCGCCCGCCACGGCTTCTCCGTCGTCGCCATCGACGCCGACGTGGGGCTCCGCAACCTCGACCTCCTCCTCGGCCTCGAGAACCGCGTCAACTGCACCCTCGTCGAGGTCCTCAACGGCGACTGCCGCCTCGACCAAGCCCTAACACGCGACAAGCGCTGGTCCAACTTCGAGCTCCTCTGCATCTCCAAGCCCAGGTCGAAACTCCCCATCGGGTTCGGCGGAAAAGCCCTCAATTGGCTTGTCGACGCCCTCAAGCATCGTGCCGAAGGGTGTCCGGATTTTGTCCTCATCGATTGTCCGGCTGGGATTGATGCAGGGTTTATAACGGCCATTGCGCCTGCGAACGAGGCGGTGTTGGTGACGACGCCTGATATCACGTCCTTAAGGGACGCGGATAGGGTTACGGGGTTGTTGGAGTGTGATGGGATTAGGGATATCAAGATGATGGTGAATAGGGTTCGAGGAGATATGATCAAAGGGGAGGATATGATGTCTGTGTTGGATGTGCAGGAGATGCTTGGGTTGGCATTGTTAGGTGTGATTCCGGAGGACAGTGAGGTGATTCGGAGCACGAATAGAGGATATCCGTTGGTGTTGAATAGGCCACCTACGGTGGCTGGGATTGCGTTTGAGCAGGCTGCGTGGAGGTTGGTGGAAGGGGATAGTATGAAGGCTGTTATGGTCGAGGAGGAGCCTAAGAAACGCGGGTTCTTCTCTTTCTTTGGTGGTTGATTTCTGATTTTGGTGATGTTGGTGAGGTCCGGTGAGGGTTTTGTAGGGAAAATAGGGTGTTTGGTGAGTATTGAAGAATGTAGCTTGATGGGAGTTTGTTCAGGAATGTGATGAATGCTGGATTGTGGATGAAAATTGGATTACTAGAAGTTTTGTATAGTTGTGAGGCGAAGGCTACATCTTATTCTGTTGGTTTGTTTTGCATTGTTTAGGGAGTTCGTTGTAGGTTGTCTGTTCACGAGGATGTTTGTAGCTGATCAATGTTCCATGGAATTAGATTTCTCATGAATTTGTGTTGCCTATCATTCGCTTTGTAATGTTTATCCGAGAATAGAAATGCATATCAAGCTTGATGGCATCTACCTTGCAAAGAAGGTAATGTAGAAACTTATGTTACTTTCTATATCTTTTTTGATTTAGTAGATGATTGATGAAGTAAAACATAAGAATGAGGCTCTTCTGTTTCTCTAATGTTTTCTCCTGGTGCTGGTATATCGGACTTTAACTACATGAGTAATATTCCTAACATGGATAGATATTGCCTTCGTCAAAGTTTGTTGTGGTTCACTGAACACGGCTCACAACCTGTTCAGGGGACAACCCCCAGCCAATGGGACTCGAAAGCCTGATTGATATCAGTAGTTGTAGCAAAGATCCTGAAGGATGTTATTGTTGTGACTCGATGCGGATGAGCTGCAAGGGATTTGCCTTCTTATTTTTATGTAAGAAGATCTGATGACCACCAAAACTCTTTGGCCAAAAGGCTTTAGCTTTTCGGGAGTGAACTGGCTGTCGGATATCTGCAAGTTCAAGATTGTATAATGCTGAGTTCATTGAAGATTATTGTCGCTACCATCATAGCCAAGCTGGTTTGAGTATTATGTTGTCAACTTGATAATCACGTTTATAAATATTGGCGGGCATAGACATTGGCCGAGCCCTTATGTTGGCATCTCTGAAACAAGTTTACTTATAGGCAAGAACATGAGTTTCATGGGTTACTCAGTAGGTAAAGGTTGCAGGGGTGGACCTTAGAGGAGGGACTTTTGCTCCTCGTCCACATATTCGATCGGTCCGTAAATAGGAGTTTCAATCAAGCTAGAGTTAACTACCCCGTGGCTGAAGTGAAAAATATTCTATCATTCTTATGCTGAATGCTGATGGCAGATGTGTTTAGTTAATCTGCAGCTGTGTTCGTATACGCTTGCCTCAGCTCTGTTTCTGATATCTGCTGATGTGTTCATCTACTGATATACGCTTACCTGCATAATGTGTTCATATATAGTCACAGGATTTGGCTTTTTCATAGAAGGTCTGAGCTATTTGCACTGCATGATAGACTTCATACATGTTGGGTTCTTGGAGCTTGTGTACGTTAGTATCCGGTACTTCTGATCGCAAAACCATCCCCGTACGGATGAATCAAGTATTCTTAAATTTCGGTGACCAACTTGGGTACATGAAATTATGAATAACAAGTCCAGGTTTAAGCGAGGAAGCTGGAAATTAGAAGAATAGAGCAGGATGAGAAGATTATATTGCTCTTGTTTCTGTCATACTCATATATGATAATAATCCTTGAATAGCAGAGTGGCGAGAACTAACTGATCATGTCTCAGTAATGAATGTCTTTTGAATTGGAAGTAAAACGAACCATTCATTAATATTAAACAATTTTATTATTTACCTAATTTAATATTATGATAATTCCGGATAAAGGAAGTAAAACTTGTTCATTGGTGAAATGGTCTGTCGAGATTTTTCTCAGACGAGAATGCAGAGAGAGACGTAAGACATGCCACGTCATCCCTCACGACATAACCAAACCCCAATTACACACCCTCGAACCTCCGTCTCCTCCCCATCAAATCACAGCACACCACGCGTAGTCATTCCAAGGGATGAATTGACCAAACTGCCCTCCACGCTTTCACCTTCCCTCTCAGCATCATTGGCCACGCCATGTGATGATCACACACTTTTTTCCCCTCAACAACATAATCTCCTCGCTCACCTTTCTTCCTCCCAAAAAAAAAATAAAAGGGGGATTTTTTTAGCGGATCCAAAGAGGAATCTGAATTGGGGAATCAATTGATTTGATTGGATTCTATTGATTTGCAGATACACTTTTGTGAATTTGAGGTTTGTGGTTTGAATTCATGTTCGTTTTGATCTGTGTTGGTGGGATTTATTGAATTGGATGTGATTTTGAGCGTGGGATCGCGTTTGAAATTGTGGGTTGTTTTGTATTTTTTTGTGGGTGGGTTTGGTTTGGTATTGGATTTAATAGAGTAGTGATTGAATTTGTCGGAATTGGTTGATTAATCAGTTATATGGTTGTGTGGATCTTGACGCTTTTTATGATGGGTTTGTATTGGATTGTATTTGGGTGGATGGTTTCATTAGACTTGGGTTTGTGGTGAATTGGCGATCCAATGAATTTTGAGTTTTGTAGATCTGTGACATCTTATCTTAATTAACCATGTGTTTAGGCCTGATTCGTGATGGTGGAGGGATAGATCAGTTAGTTTCGATGCTAATTGCGCGGCGATAACAGGATCAAACGTATAGAAATGCTAGGCTCATGAGCACCTGTTTCGTGGCTTGGTGCTTTTGTTCTTGAGCGACTGTCTTGATCTGTTTTCAAGTCACAAAAGCAGCACGGTTACTCAAAATGAGCTATAGAATGGTTAGGATAGGTGGTCTCACATAGACACGACGTTCATCGGATGGTAATATCAGGAAGATGGACGGTGTGAGAAATTGAGTAGCTAACTATTGCCATCTGGCTGTGATGGGTGAACGCTTGATGTTAGCTTTATGTTGCGAAATAAGTGTATAGATCATACCATTCACCTCCGCCTCTCTCGTCGTAAAAAACTTACAAGCAATTGAGCAAGAGCAGAGGTGCCAAATTTTCTAACCACGATAATGTGCAACATATTGTGATGTACCATGTATGATTCGTGAGAAAATGATCAAATGCATGCCGTACATAAGTTTTGACCCACCAGACCTCGCGTACCTGCAAATAGGTTCAGGTAACTATAAACAAGAGAAGAGAATGGTTCAAGTGATTGTGTCTTTATTCCTGAGTTGTTAGACAAAAGGTTCTGGGGTAGGCAAGACTGTTCAGGATTTAGATCATATTCAAACTGAACTACTCACGGCATTGAGCTGTTCTAATTGGGCTTTTGACTCAATCAGCAGCAATACTATCTCTATATTACTTCCTAAGCAAATCGAGTTCCGCATACATGATGGGAATGTTTATTTACTTTATAGGCCTTGATGGTTATCGCAACATCTTCTTTTCTTTTCTGAACGATTTCCATTGATTATGTTTGCAGAAAGGTCATGTGAACTGCATGTGTTGCAGTGAGTTTCGTTTCTTGAACGACCGCATATTATCCTTGGAGCACAACAGATGGGTAAATGCAACTGCTCTGGAAAATTAGGAAAAATGTTGCCCAGTGTTGAATCTGCTAACACCTACCAAATCGTGCTTCTCCTTTCACCTTTAGTCTCGGTTTGGGATTGCACTATTCGTAAACGGAGGTATTCCAACAAACCTGACTGGGTGTAGTTTTCACTACACTTGGTTTGGAATCTTTTTCGCATCTTCATTGGTATTGAGACTTTGTAGTTCCAATAGGCGGAGTCAGCAGCACAACACACAGGAATAAGGGAAAGAAAGAAACTCTTGTTTAATAGAGATTTGACTTGCATTAGAGTTCTGAGTATCTGGGTCTTTTTATACGAAGGAAGGAAGGAGCTTACAAAAGAAATACAACGAAATACGTCTGGATGTACATGTTAACATCTTGAAAGAGTAGAGAATTAAGTCAATAGGGTTAGTAGTTTGCTGCAGAGGTTACTTCTTTCAGGCTAGCATGGAATCAGCCAAAACACAGCAAGTTAAGAAAACCAAGAAGAAGCAGGTGAAGGACGAGTTGGATCGTATGAAGCAGGCGGAGAGGAAAAGGAGGCGCTTGGAGAAAGCCTTAGCGACATCCGCTGCCATTCGCTCTGAACTAGAGAAGAAGAAACAGTTAAAGAAAGAAGAGCAGCAGAAGCTTGATGAAGAGGGAGCTGCCATTGCCGAAGCGGTTGCCTTGCACGTCCTGATAGGAGAAGACTCGGATCATTTCTTCGAAACTATCACGAGGAATGATGTTGTAGACTATAACGCATGGCATTGCGCTAGCAATACTGATATCTTTGTGGACTGCAGAAAACTTGGATATAATGCCCAGTCTCACGATGATCTGACCAAGTGCTCATACCAAAGCTCTAGCCGGATTCCAAGCTCTTTTTCCCACGAAACAAGATGGAATGGCTATGGAGACAGTGATTCATCATCTTCATCATGTTCTCTCGAAAGAAGTTTCTATTGGCATGGTATGGAAGATGTAGGACGAGCACACACAGACATTTCAGCCGAGCTGATTGCAGCACAGGTTGTTTCGTCTCTCCAGATCAGCGACGATGACCAAGTCGATGACGCTGTTTTCTTCAATGGATTTTGATATATTCGCCTTAAGTTCATGTTTGTAGGCTCATTGGAAGAAGGCATTATGTTCTCAATGATGTGCCAAGTTGTGTATGTATTTAAACGGAAGCTGGTTTTCTGTTGTTGTACTCTTTTCTGTATTTTGCTTCTTGAGTTGAATGGTGTATCTGTTTTCTTTTGTTCAGGCTTCCTCCATTCCCGTCTTCTCTTTTGACCGCAGTTGTTCCTTGGAATATATTGTGGACTTCCGAACCAGCCGACAAAGCTATCGAATTAGAGTAGTTGACAGCAGCTACCTTAAGATTGTAAGACGTCTTTGCTCTCTATCATTTCGGACCGCAAATGAACATGATATTATCGGAAGCGATTTTTTTCCTGTATTGACTCATGGTGGCTTAATTAAATAGCTGAACATGCCTAATTGTGGCTTAATGATGGATTGGTCCATATGCTATTGGGATCTTTTGTTGTGGCTGGATGATGACAACGCATGTGAAAAGCTGAAATATGTTGAGGGGTTGGCATATGAGCAATCTTCGTCCATCTAAATGTCCTCTGCAAAATCTACCACAACCATTGATTAGATCCATTTTTCACGATGGTTGAACTAATTAATCCTAAACAATGGCAGTCGATAATTGTAATAAAAAGAAATTCTCGCGCAATCTGGAAAAAAGTGAGGGAGAAAGTCGTTTGTTTTTGCATTTCTTCTTTCATTAAGTTAATCGGATTGGTTTAAGTTAATCGGATTAGTTGCTGAAGAAAATTTTAGTTTTGCAAATAGATTTATCCATCCTAGGAAGAACACACATTTATCTGCTCAGGAGGGGTCGAAGACCAGGATGGATTTTAACCCAAGGTGCGTTAAGCTAATCGAACTCTACGTCCATGGCGTCTTACATGACATTTGTTTCCAACACAGATCGTCCGGTGCGTTTGTTAATAGCTTGGACAAGGATGGTCAGGTGTGTTACATTTGAAATACTAGAACACTCTAGTCAGTTTTATGGGTTGGTACACTCGAGTTTATAAGTTAGTCGTAAAATGAAAACTCCTTGCTAGTACTCAATCACATGCGTTAGAGAGATAGCTGTCCATATGTTAATAACATGGATCATGTTGATCAAATCGAATATCCATGAGATCGAGTTAACAAATACAATTGAGTACATGGTCCTCAACACATGAACATAATGAAGTCCGAGTATCTCAATCACATGGAAACACCATCGAAGCGTATCACAAATATTTTCCCATCAGTCATACATTTGACGAACAAGTGTGACAATTTAGTCCTCTGAGGAACATCATATTTTACAGTGATAGTAGAAAAGAGTCACAAACAACTAGTGTAACAATTGGTGATAAACATGCATCTCCCGCCTGCACATATCAACTAAATCGATGTGAATTTTGTCTAAGAAGAGGTGCATCAGCCTGTTGCAGCAGAATGACTTCCTGGTTCGCTTCGTCAAGGACTGCACTAGTAGATGGCTTGTCACCGGCGGCTATGAGATTCTTGAACCAGGTTGCTTGAAACCTAGGCGTTGTTCCACCAGGACTGCCATTTTCTGGTGCGACCGCTACATTAGATGCCATGCCGGCAAGATAACGATATGCCACTTTGCTGGCGGAGACGATCTCTGTTTTGGCTTGCTTCAGCTGCGTTCAAAAAGTAACATTAGAGAATGAAAGAAAGAGACAACATCAAGAGCATCACAGATAACTAGGATCCACACCGTAGGTTAGTATATTTCACGTTCAAGCATGGTTGTCTTGACATCTCAAATATTCTCAATAAAGCATGAGGCACGGAAGGTGTCAAGAAAACACAGGGATAACGGCAGCCCAAGATTAAACAAAACGACTACAATGCAGTAAAAGAATAAAGTATGTATTTAAGGGGAGTAGATGGTTTATGCAGGCTATGGCCAAGGACAGGAAGGAGAGAGAACATCTGCATTGGATTATGTAAAATAGTACTGCACATAATCTCTTATTAGGTATTTTAAGTAACAAAAAGTAGAGAAAGTAGAGAATCTACAAAAAAATGCTCTGCATCCTAATCTCTTATTATCTGAAACCCAGACTGATGAACGATAGATCTCCACATCTAGAGAATCACTTTCCGAAATGTGAAATAGAGAATACTTTGAGAGATTCTAATGCGAATGCTCTAATGCTACAATCTTTTCATAGGAAAAGTTGATGTTTCAGCAATCTCAGCCATGTGCCAAAAACTATGGACTTCATAGTTGAGATTATAGGTGTATTCAATCGTTCATCATAGTTGAGATTCTTTAGCAATCTAATGATAAAGTGAAACTTCAACATATAAGTTCATTTTCATAGGCAAGTATGGGCTCAGGGGAGGTAGAATTCAGGAGACAATTGGCCATACAGGAATACACTTTTTTCCCCTCAACAGTAGGAGATAAAAGAATATAGCCAGAATGTCAGATTGTTACCCGGAATGCTGTATTTCCAGCAATCTCGACTGCAGTATCACCAGCATTAGCGAACCGATTGACCCAACCTGCAAGTGAGACGACTTTGAATACATTCCCACAATTTCAAGACACAGCAACTAAAAGCTGTTTACATCGTTAAAAGCACCAGGGGCATGAACCAAGCAAGTAATAATTTTCAAGGAATGGATACAGTAAGTTTAAAGTTTCCTTTTCCTTATAATAATGATGTGGGAAAATAAATGATGCACTTGAGCTTGAAGAGCCTATGAAGAAAAAAAGGGGGAAAATCAGTTTGAGATAGAATGAGTAGTATTTTGTAGCAAAGAAACATTTTTCAGCAAGTTTAATCTCCGTACATCAGGTGATACCTTCTTTCTTGCAACTAGGAGTTTAATCCTGAAGGCTAAGACAAGAGAAAAGTACAGTGCCATACATCATGGATCATCCAAAATGACAACAGGTACTCTTATCTTCTACAATAAGGATTGTAGCTTCATGAGAATCATGAACATTCGAGCTACGATAGTTAAAAGGGGTACATATAATAATGCAACAAAGTCCATTTTGTCAGAGTTCCAGAGCACCAGTGTGCCAGCAAAGTGTTCTACAAAATTATTAATGGAGTGAAAAGTAAGAGAACCGAGTCTTCTTATCACAGTGGCAAGAGAGGTTTAGATGAAAGTGAAACTGATACCTGGAAGCTTAGGTACCCCCAATTTATCACAAAACTCATCACAGAAGTGATTACAATTTTTTGATAACAAATCGTATGAGCTTCCAGGCCACTCTCTGCTAAGTTCCCTCAGTATCTGGTTGACCTTGAAGATAGTCAGATTAGTTTTTCCAAGAACAAGTTTTTCACGGTATGTATACATGGGATTCTGTCCAGATGGACAGCTAAAAACGCCACTCCCTTGCTCACAATACCCGAAAGACCACTCGTCATTTTCATAGACCTGCGAGTAAAGTTGAAATATTTTTTAGCACCTTCCACACTCAAAATTATGCTGAATAAAACAAGACCACATGAAAATTTCTTGCAAAGAGATGCTTAACATAACATTACTGGATTAAAAAAAAGTTAACAAAATTTAGTTGTTCCCAATCATCCCAAAGTTCATCAAAAGTACACAACAGAGTACAGCCTTTACAGTCACGGTATAGGCAACAAACCCAAGTACCAGGCAGCATTAAGCAATTCAGTCTAATTGCCCCTTGATCCAAGTTCCTTGAATGCTAGTCTAGCTCCCCCTTGAGACATTACCAGCAAGACTACAATCCAATCTGTTCTATTAAAACCCATGTTACCTCTACTCCGTCACGACATATAACTACAACTGGTTTTAAAAAGGAATAATTCTTATTTTGAACCAACTTGAGAAAAACTTCACAGAAAAATAATCTAAGAATCAAAACTCCAAATTTGCATAGTTCATCTATGTACGAACACTTCTCTTTGTGTCTCTGTTAAGTTTGAATCTCTTAAAATCATGCCCAAGCTATCATTTTGCGTTGTATTTGGCCCTCATATAAATTACTTGTATGTATGTTTGTTAACAAATACATAAATGTATGGTTAACGAACTTTTTCATTCTTCAAGGGCATGTTTTGTTAACTTTTACACGGACCATAAACAATAAAATTAAATCATATAGTACCACAACCTGAAGTTACTAATCAAACAACCATACAGATCTTTTTTACGGAAGTATGGTGAGAGAGTACAATGGCTCAATAACGGGATTGATGATGCTAATAGTGCCTTCACTTATGTGAATAAGTTATGTTGACTCAAATGAAACTAATATTTACATTTGAACATCTTTAAATGGATAGTTTAGTTCTGGTTTTGAAACAAAGTATTCAGTTTTTCTTTTTTCAATAGATGAATAAACTGATGTTAAAACCGCCTACAAAACTATTAAGAAGCTGCTTAACCATCCAATCTAGGTGATCACTGAGCCACGTGGGTAGACCTAGTGCTCTGAGTCTGAGCAACATTGTTGTCAGTAGATTTGGTACTTCATAGCCGTCTCAAAAGTGTCTACCTTTTTCTTCAAGCTTTTATGAAGGAGACTCTTCATAGGTCCTTGGGGTCAGTATTGTTTCACATCATCACAAATTCACAATGAACTCCTAGTTTAAACATTAGAAGCAAAAAACGACAACATACCAAAAGAATCAGCCTGCAGAATAGAAATAGTTCAGCAGATTTTATACGAGATATGCTGGCAGTGACCACCCATCACCTATAAGTTGAGTCAAAACTTTACACTTGAAAGGGGCATTTACACATTTCTTGCCTCTCGCCCCAATATAGACATCTATGCCAGATTTATAAAAGGGTAGAAACAGAAAGATTTGAGTGTCAAACTAGCAACCGAATTTCGCATCTCAAGAAGCAAGCTCGTGAAGATTTTAGCAAATCAGTTAGGCATTGGATTAGGAAAAGGACTGGCAAGCTGAGTTCAATGACTTCACATTAAGGTGCAAAGGCCTCAGGCAAAAATAGTTCGAAAACTGAACTTCCAGGTCACCTAGTTCAGACAAAGACAATCAAGCATCGAGATTTGATTTGAAAGAAAACAAGAAATAAGGTTCATCCACCCATATTCATGACTCAAGATGTACAGACAACCAACCTACATTAATTTACCATACAAAATAAGAAACAGCAGTTCCTCCAATCTCACCCTAAACCCAATCAACACTACAATTTCCCCATATTCACTAGTTTACAGAGAACACGGCGAATACTCAACTTCTAGAAGCTCCAATCCTAAAAAGCATCACAAACAGCCGAAACCTAACCGGCAGATTCTCCATCTCCATGCGCCCGCCCTCGACAGCAAACTTTCCGGCTTACTTTAATCTCTCTAGCTCTCCCATGTGAACAGAATCCAACAACGAAATGAACCAATGGAAAAAGGACTAAAGGAGTCGAAATATCCTACCTGCTCCGGAAAAAAGGCGATACAAGTATAGCCAATCAAGAACCTCAAACCTATATAACTCAACTAAAAGAGGAAAACGAATCAAACAATCACTTCAAAACCTAAACCGAAACAGATCGTACAATGAGTCAGCTTGCCACTGAATCGAACAACCACACCAAAAACCTTAGATCTGATCAGTCACAATTCTCCAAATGCCTCAATCCAAAACCCTAACATGCTCAACACACCAACCAATGCAAGCATGAACATACATACAAAGAGGAAAGAGAGGTGAGAGGTGGTTGAATCAACCTGTACGGCGCTGTGGAAGATGCCGCCGAGGCCGATTCGGTCCTTGAAGATCTTATTGATCTGAAGAATCGTGTTGTTCGTCTTCTCCGATCCGCTGTTCGTCACGTCGTATATGTGGAGGATCACCTCCGTCATCTCCGTCTCCTCCTCCTCCGCCGCTTTCGCCGCCGAGATCTGTGTCTTCTCCGACTGTGCTGCTGTGTGGTTTTTGGAAGCAAGAGAAGCACTCGCAGCACCGGAAACAAAAATGGTGTGAATTTGTTGCGACTTGCGAGTGTTTTGAATTCGAATTCGAATTCGAATGCTTTGAGAAATGATTCAGCTATTTCGTGGTCGTTTCTGTTTGCGTTGAGAGGGATCTGATTTCTTTGGTACTGAGAAATGATTGCTTTGCAAAGTGAAAACGTATTCACCTTCATTGTGTTTACTGTGAAGTTTTATAAAAAAAAGCAAGGCAAGAACCATGTTCGGTGATTTACTGCGAGGTCTTATTAAAAATGTATGTTACATCTGTGTCAATCAGAAACTGAGTCATAATAACTACTCGAAAAAATGCTTATAACATTCAACGATTTGGATTAAATCAGAAGCTAATCATGATGATATATGAATGACTAAGATGAGAACACTTACAGTATAATCCCAACCTTACATACTCGTATTCCAATAATAGTCACTAGATTTCATTTGCTTGAAAATATAAATCTTTAATTCTATGCGTCTTTAGAATTATTATCTTACGTCACACTATTTGAAATTTAATTTATCTCGACATTGATTTGGTTTAAAGTATTTTATTGATGTAACTATGGTCCAAAATAACGAAAAGTATTCAAATTAATCTTTGTTTTTTTTTTTCGATCAAAGTTCTATCAATATCTTTGTCATTATATTTTTGAGATGGTAAAATTCGATGTTCTAACCACCAAGTTGTTTTTTACCCTTGAAAACTTGTTCAACTTTATTTATATTGCTAAATACAGGTTCTCTAATCAACACAAAATTGCCGACAACCATCGTGTTAAAATTTTCCATATCAACCATTTTTTTAAAAAAAAGTTTTTGTTGCATAATTTCATAAATTACGGAACTTTTTACAATACAATTTTATATCATTTTGATATTTAATAAAAAAAACAAATTACAATCTTTTTTTTTTTAAATAATTACATCATTTTATCTTTTATTTTTTTTACTATCCCAAAAAGATTACATTGTTTCCCAATTTAACAAAAGTAAGGTGTTAGAAATAAAATTATATCACATTCTTGTAACCAACGTCATGTCCCCCTCACTCTCCTCCATCTTTAATACTTGTGCCACATCCATTGTTGTAAAAATAATGAGAAAAAAAAAACAAACAAACTTTATTGATAAAAAGAAACTTTTCAAATATTTGTTCATTTATGTTAAATCTACAAAAGTTACAAATAACATGGGACCTCGTGAAGCTTCAATAATATGAAAATAAATTACCTTTATCCCAATAAAAAACTCGACATCAACTTTTTATGAGGATATTTTATTGCTCACAAAGTGACATAAGAATATTTTTTAGATACAATAAAGCACGTAACTCAAAATAATCAATAAATTAATAAATATAGTTTTATAATGATACGAGATAATAGAAAGTTAATGACTATAGAAAAAATGAAAGTATCTGACTTGATATAATGTATATCAAGTGATGATTTAACGATTTATATTTAAATATACGATAAGATTAAAATAAGATAATAATATCAATCTTTCATCTCTATTGTAATTTTTATCGTTTTCGTTTGACACTTGTCAATAAAGATCTTCTTCTTTAACGTTATGCAATAGAAAAGAGATGGTCATAATACACGATTACCTCAATAAGGAAATGAATAGTTTTTGAAGGCATGATGAGTAACTCCTTATAAAAATATTATATTTGTCATATGCATTATGCATTTCATGTATCAATATTCCGACATTCTAATTCTTTCCCCCTAACTTATTATAGGATCAAAGAATCATAAATCTATGCAGTAGCACGATTGCAAGAAATCTCACTATACGTCATTATAAGTTCATCTTCTATGGTATTTTATTTTCAAAAATTGATCAAATTTAATGGGCGGTTTGATTTCAATATTATGAATGCAGTAAGATTTAATAAGAAAATCAAGTACTTAGGTTCTATATTCTCATAGAAATAAAATAAGATAAAATTTGATTTTTTTTATTAATTTTTTTTGTTTCTTTTTTATAAGTAATTGTCGATTATTGTCTTAAATCATTCAATCTCTTTTTCTTTTTTTCTTTCTCTTTCTCATCAATTTTGAAAAGAGCAAACCTAATACAAACCCGATCAAAAAATTACGAGTTACACTACTGTTTATCAAAAAAGGAATCATTTCTCTTATTATAGTATTCGTCATTTCACCCGCTTCTCTTTATATTTCATCGAGTGGTCATGGTAATGCTAGAGACATAAATAGTCATGGATAAGAAGACCGATCACATGTGCCTTTCGAATGGGATTAAAAAATCCAACTCGATATATTTTTTCTTTCTTTCTTTTTATTGGATGGATAGAATAGAACTGAATCTCAAACCCATAAGATTCAGTTAAATATTAAACACAAAAGATTCAGTTTTCTTTTTTTTTTTTCTTCAATGGATCTTAATTTAACTCTTCAAGATTATGATCAAAAAATTATAAATCCAATAACACGATTGCGAGAAACCCCGGTATACATCCTTTTTAAGTTGATACCGAGTATCTTTTTTGTAGGAGAATCTTTTATGGGTTTTTATTTTTAAAAGTTGAGTAAAGTCAATTGGCAATTTGATTTATATATAATGAATATAGTAAGATTCAACTCAAGTCTATTCTCTCATAGAAATAGAATAAGATAAAAATTAATTTTTTTATTGATCATTTTTTATAAGTAATTATCGATTCTCATCTTAACTCATTGAATCTTTTTTTTAAAAGGATTTTGTCTTCATATCAAATAATAAGAATAATAAAAATTAAAATAATTAGAATAAAAAAAAAACATAGGCCAAAATACACAATCTAAAAACCCAATGACCATTGTTGCAAAAGGAAGGATTAGTAGCACCAGTAAACCATGAAAATACACCTCCTGAGTAAAACAAATACAAATTTGTAAAATTGGGTTCTAGGTTATCCTTGTAAGTTAGGAGGATGATTTTGATAATTTTGTCATGTTCGTGAAATATTCAATAAATTTAGATGAGAAATTTATAAAATTGATTTCAAATTGAAAAAATTCAAAAAAAAAAATAAATATTAAATTTTTTTAATTATTTATATGTTTTTTTCTCTCATCCAACTATCAAAAATTTTACAAACACAATCATATTATCAAAATCATCCCCACTTTCTCTCCTACTTTATCTTACAAACATGCCTTAGAGTCCATTACCAAGCTGTGAACAACCCCGTCTTCTCTCATATGCCTCCTTTTCTCTTCTCTGTCGAAACCCTAGGCCGATTCAGCTCGCCGATTAGGGTTTCTCTTTCCCCTCGTCTTCACCCGCAAATTCACCACGGTTGCTGTATCTTCAACAGGTACGCCCACTCTTATTATCAGGAGATTCTTCGCTCATTGAAATAATTGTGTTTCCTTTACTTCGATTTGATTCTGGTAATTCCTTCACTATGCCGATTAGGCCGAGTAGGATGAATTGTGAGGCTCTGAGGTGTTCATGTTTCCAGAGAAAGGGCTGAGATTTTGATAGTATTGATTTGTTTAATGGGTTCGAATTCTGTGCTCTCTGCGCTTCAGGTTTTGATGGGTTACTTGATCCAAGTGGCCTTTTGAGAGTTCCTTAATATGCCAAATAGTAGGACTTTGATGGAACCATTGGAAAAATTCCTAAGCATGACGAATGCTTCATGTTCGGGTGTTTTGGGTTAGCTGTGTAGCCTATGTTGATGAATAAGAACACGAAACGCAAGTTGGTCCAACCATTCGACCAGAAGAGCAGGCAGTACTCGTTGTTTTTTAATCTTTTGGTGACTTGAAGTTGTTCAAATGCAGGCGCAGCCAGGATCTTAGGCACTGGAAAATCAATTGTGGGCAGTAGTTTTACTTTCCATATTGACGCTAGTAGTCAGATTCTTTCTATCTCATCATGGTGAGATTCATGTCTTTTACTTCCATGAATATTTTATAGCGCAATTTTTTTTCCAACCCAACTTGTTTCTTTAGGAATTATCAGTTTATTTTGGGGGCATGACAATATTTATTCGTGACTTTTCCCTCCGCCTCTTGATCTCACAGGTATTTTTTCCATTTGCAGGATCGGCATTGGATGAATGACGATGAAATCAGCAAACAGAGAATTTACATTGGCAATATTGACCATAGAATTTCAGAGTAGGGAACACCTTTTCAATATGAATTGTGCTTATATTCCTCTATGCAGAGTTGTGTTTCTCTCTATGTCGCTTAGATCATCTTTCTTCCTTATGCAGGGCTATGTTGATTAAGTTGTTTTCTCCATATGGGAAGATTCAATCTATTGATTTCTTGTTGCATACTCGGGGTCCAAAACGAGGGGAACCACGTGGCTTTGCTTTTGTCAAGTATGCTACTAAAGAGGTAAGCTGCTTGCTGTACGAAATAGTTTGAGGAGGAAATTGATATAATTTCTTCACCAGTATATCTGCTGTTAATCCAATACTTCGATTGAACTTACCATTTACCAGGATTGTCTGATCATATCATGATTATTTTCTCACATATTTTCTTTTCAATTGCAAAATGACCAAAGTGGGAGCATAAAAGGAAAGTTGTTTTTGTGAAAGCAGCACAAGATGCTTTGGATTTCCGGATTTGTGGTTCCCTTGTTTATCTAGGAACTATACTTGGTATATTTTCTCCTAAGATAGAACCTGTTTTATTAAAATTCCGAACTAGTGATAGAAGGCTCATTATTGTATATTTTAACAATTTCTAAAGAAAGGAAAAATTAATTCTTAGGCCGGTTTTTTGAAAACCATGTATTGCAGTACCATTGTCACCAAGCCCTCTACATGTATAATTTAAGTGCATGGAGAAAAACCAGTTTACTAGGTAGAAACAATAAATGGATCATGAAAGCACAAGCATTTTCAAGCAGGCAGACATGGTTTTTTAGTATTGTATATACACACATACGCATACACTTGATCTGTGCTTAACGAGAACAAATGATATGCAGCATTTGGTTTTGAAACTACATTTGCTTACTTTCTTCATTGAAGTGAGTATGCAGGAAGCTAAGCTAGCCATGGATAAGATGCATGGAAGATTAGCTTGTGGCCGTCCTTTGGTTGTTCGCCTTTCATGTGAAAAGGGCCAGGATGAACCAGCGGTCAACTCACCATCCAGGAGCATTTCTGGGGCCAAGAATGCCACCACTTCAATAACCAGCTTGGGACAGCTGAGCAGAAGTGCCACCATTGCTGCAATAAAAAATAAATTGAGGGCACTTGAAGATGAGGGCGGTAGATCAAAGAAGCCTAAGCAATGATGTGATAGGAGAAGAAGGTATTCTGATTCAGGCAACTAAGTAGAGTTCGATGTGGTTAGCATGTGCTCCGTTGTGTTGCTTCTGGACATGTGGATGATGAATTTGAAGATTGCAGGGTGTCGTGTAGTAAAACCATGAATGCGTTTAGTTACCATCAAGAAATCTAAAGAATGACTATTAGGACATTAGGTGTTATTGATAGGTTCCATGAATAAGTTCTTGAAGTAGTGTGTCAGTTGTACCTTGGTGCTTGAGAATAACGAATTGATTTATATGAAAAAGTTTTAATTTGTCCATAGTTTCAGCTCTTAGGATTTCCTTGATCATCTCATGGTCGTGGTGCCGTGTAGTCAATTCCATGCTTATCTGTTGCTCTGGATTCTCCCATATGTGCGTGTGGGTTGTTCCTGTCATCTGAATCAAATTCTCAATAACTGCGTAGATTTTCTTTATCAACTAGGCTCTTGTTTGGAGATCGTCCTTGCCCTCGGAGTTGTACTCGCATGGGGATGAGATGAATGCATAAGCGTGTGTCCTTCGGCGGCTTCGGAGGAAAACGCTTTACCAAGAAGGAAAAAAAAGAAAAAAAACTTCCAGCTTCGCCACATAGGCTAAAACGTTTTTTTTCGGCGGGGCTTTAGCCTGAAGTAAAGTGCTTCTGATAGTGACGCTGTATTTGTTATCTGTAAAACGTTTTTTTTTAATACCAAAAGTCCGTTTCTAAATGGATGTTCCCCTGTTCTAGCTATCATAAATGTAAGTGATGTGTTTTCTGATTAGTATTTGGAATTTTTTATTTTTAGTTGTCATTTATCAGAAATTCTTGTAAATTATTCAAATATAATTTTCTTTAAAAATGATGTATTTATATTCTAGATTAGATATTTTTCTTTAAATCTTATATATTTTTGAGGCTATTAAAAAGATTTACCTAATTATCTATTAATTAGATCTAATCATTTTTGTTAGGTGAGAAAAGGTTATGTGTTATTTACTAAACTTATTTATAAGATATTATGTATACATTTCTAAAAGAAAAGAACCTCTGTTCTGTCTATTTTAATTAATTTATTAATATCAATATTTATTATTGTATAAAATCAAATTTATGAATCGATTTTATCTATATATATATTTTTCTACCATGGAAATGACATAATTTAGCAATAGTGATGATATTTTGGTGAAAGAGCCACAAACATAAATCCATGATACAGTCATTGACTCATTGTGTTGCGAAATGCAACCATTGACTCCTGCAAATATAAATCCATAGAGATTCCACCGACAAAAAACAAAACTCCACGAACAATAGTAACACCTCATCCACAACAATAGTTGGGTCGTATCGAGATTATTCATACTATTGGTTGGATTTGTTGCAGTCGCTTGACTGCCTATACGACGCAGACGGCAGATCATTTTTGGTTTTGCCTCCCTAACCAAACTTCACAGCTCAGCAGTCCCACGTGGAGAACCAGGCAGCAGACACGTACCTGATGCACACAGAAACTCCGTCTCGAGCTCCGCCATCGAAACCCTCTTCGCCTTCGTCAATGGCGTCGCCTCCCTTCGCCGCCGCCGTCCCTGCCTTCCCCTCTCATCTCCCTCTCCTCCGCCCTTTGCGGCCGTACCACTCTCGCCTCCATGGCCACACACCCCAATCCTGGCACACAATTCCTATCTTTTCTTCTCACAGTGCCATTTGCTCGAGAAACCACCGCGGCTTTCATCGGAATGTTAGCTTGTCGTGTCGGTCGAGGGTTATGGCTCGGTTTGGGGGGAATGGTAGTCTGATTGCTGGGGAGGATCATTGGGGTTTGTGGGCGTCTCTTCTCGGAATCGGCGCCTTTGGAATTTGGTATGGCTTTAGGGTGTTCACCTTTGTTGACTTGATTTTGTGATCAGATGAGCAATGCCGGTGGATCTGCGGTGTTTTGTCTTGCTATAGATTTGGATCGGGTGGTGAGGTTATTTACTCGAAGGATAAACAATTTGTTGGGTTATTTGAAGGTCTAGTGGTGTTGAGGTATGTGTTACAAAAAGAATTAGGATATATATGTGAAGTATGAATAATATATCAGTTTAGGCTTACTACATGTCACGGACCAACGAATTTGGAGTTTGACTCAAATTAAAGCCCGTGACAAATTGATGCGGCCCAAGTACGCGGTCCATCAAAGAAGGCCCAAGTTTATCCAAGGAAGGTACAAACCTAGGGAGGTGATGTTCTAGAAGCCGCAAAAGCTTTATCTTGGGTAGGTTGGTTCCAAAAGTCTACATGTAAATATAGACCATTAGATCGTTTTGATCTCCACCGTTGGTTGTGGAGGAGAAGTTGTATATAAGGAGATGTTTGGCTCATTTGCCAAACCATCCATCCTTGAGTTCAATCTTGTGTAAACCCAAAAAACCTCGAGAGTAATACATTGTGTTTTCCTCTCAAAGCTTGTTCCGAGTTCCCATTTCTCTTACGAGTTCTTACTTAGCTATTTGGTGAGCGAATTAGGCTGAGCTCGAGCGAAGATGTGAGTAGCTTGAGTGCCGCACGGGTTGTGAGAAATCTAACCCCGTGACATACAGCTCTCCTCTTGGACTCTCCCCTGAATCCTCTGATGTGAAGAGAAATGGAATCGGTGTCAGACGATTCTACTTGCAAGTTCGTGCTCAGCCTTGTGTCACATACCGAGAATGTTCGTGTCTAGAATCGCCCCTTTTAGGTTTGTTGTGTAGACTTGAATTTTGGGTTATGCTTCCAGCTTACGATGGCATAAAGTTGGCAACTCTCACTTTGAAACCGTGATAGGCACGGTTAATATTCTTTCAACTGATTTTGGGGGACATGGATTTAATGGGTAGAGATTTCCAAGTTCAGGGATATGAGGAGAATGCGATGAATGAACATTAAAAAGTTTTAATCATTCCGTTCTTTATATTAGGAGATTTTCAATTCCCCAAATTTTACTTTGTTATTTCCCCTTTTCTTGCCCCTTTTCTTTCCTGCAGCTAAATGGTGATAAATCTGTACTTTGGGGGTTGAAGGTCGGAGAAGACAAAGATTGGAAGCATGGTGAGCCCGGCCCTTGTGAGCATTCTGATTGGACTAGCAGCAAGTAACCTACGGATAATTCCCTTTGAAGCCCCTGCATACTCCATCGTGTTTGAGTTCCTGCTTCCTCTTGCGATTCCCTTGCTGTTGTTCCGTGCGAACTTGCATAAACTGATTCAATCAGCCGGGAGACTGCTTTGTACCTTCTTGCTTGGATCAGGTCGTACATATTTTTAGGTCTGAAGTGGCATGAGCTTCTGTTCTATAGATTGGAATGAGGTGATAAGTTGGCATCTGCTTGCTTTTCATGGGAAAGAGATGGTTCATAGACAAAGTATGTCCCTGAGTTTGATGTGAACAGTTCATGATGGGAAGAAATTCAAAGTAGGTCTGCAGTCTGCACTTGTCAGCCTAAATAGAAGGCAGTAAGCAGGTTGTGCATTAGTACTTGATTGTTGATTTTCGATCTATCTTGTGGGAGTAAATAGAATCCCGAGCATAACTCGTAACTGTCATATTGGCTCTATGACATTGTCATGGCATAACCCATACCCGTAATATCAGGTGTTATTTCTCGTCAAGGAATTAGTTTTACTTCTGCTATGCTGACAAAGAAGATCCATTCATTGAAATTTAAGTGTAGTGACTTCCCTGATGGCTATGATGATTTCGCTTCTGTTTTCCTGTAGACGAATGGTGTAACACTAGTATTTATTTGATTTACATGTTGTAACAGCAATATTTTGTGTTTTTAATATCAGGGGTTATGAAACATGTTTCATGCAATGTTTTTTTTGTTCGTTTCTCTGGCATTACGGACCAATTTTGATGTTATCTTTGCCCATGGCGTCAGACCAGTTTCCATGTGCTATGCTACCTGGCAACATGGCTATCCGGTCCTTGAGAGTAGTATTTTCATCTCATGTTGATTTGTTTACTCAAGTCTTCATTGTTGCAGTTGCTATAATGATCGGGACACTGGTGGCCTTTTTTCTTGTTCTGATGCAATCTCTGGGACAAGACAGTTGGAAAATAGCAGCTGCACTCATGGGCAGTTACATTGGCGGTAGTAATAAAGCATTCATTTTTTTGCCTTCTTGTCGATAAATTGGCCAAATTGTTCACATCTGGCTACCAATTAAACACACTGTTAAATCGACAGAATTGGTTGATTCTGCAAAAATGTGCTCACAGCTTATTCATGCTTTGCTTTAATTAGCATTTAGCTAGGTAGGGTAGAAATGAACCTTGCTTTTTCTTTTCATACTGTCCTGGTACGTAGTGCATTTCAATTCTCTGGAGTTTGTAGTGAAGCATTATGTTGTTTATCTGCTGCAGGGGTAAATTTTATTGCAATATCAGAGGCGCTCGAAACTTCTTCCTCTGTGGTGGCTGCCGGAGTTGCCGCCGATAATGTGATTTGTGCTGTCTACTTTATGGTATTGTTTGCTCTTGCTTCTAAACTACCCAGGGAGTCCTTCAAGTCTACAATCTCTTCTTCTGTTGTATGTGCCATCGTGAATTAATTCAGTAGTTGAAACCAACTCGAGATTTTTTAGCCTCGTGGCAGATGCTGCAATAACCAGGGAGTCGGCTTCTGAGAGCCAGCCGGTTCAGCTGCCAACTACAATTGGCATTGCCGTATCTTTTAGTATATGAAAGCTGGCCGTGTTACTTGCAGACTGGTTACTGATCCAAGGAGTGGTTCTTCCATGAGTTACAGCAATAGCTGTGGTGTTAGCAATTGCGTTCCCATCATTTTTTGGATATCTTGCACCTTCCGGGGAAGCTTTATCCTCGGTTTTGTTGCATGTAAGATGATAGCCTTGTGCTCGTTAAGACGGGATGAGTAGTAGTCCTGCTGTATCCCTACTGATAATTGCTAGATTATCTGAAATGTAGGTATTTTTTGCTGTGATTGGTGCAAGTGGTAGCATTCTGAATGTGTTCAACACAGTGCCGAGCATCTTCTTGTTTGCATTCGTACAAGTAACAGTACATCTTGCTGTGGTTCTAGGCTTGGGAAAGCTGTTCCAGTTCGACATGAAGCTTCTGCTTCTGGCTTCCAATGCTAATGTAGGAGGCCCGACAACTGCCTGCGGCATGGCCAAGACCAACGGATGGGATTCCCTGATTGTTCCAGGAATCCTCGCGGGCATTTTTGGGATCTCCATTGCGACCTTTCTCGGCATTGGTTTTGGACTTGTTGTACTTAGGCACATGTAAATTTTAGATGTTGGAACCTATTAGTAGTTTATTGTAACTGATCTTGTATGTATCTGATAAGCCTGTGAACAATTTCAGCAACAGTGAAATATCATGGTCACTTCTCTTCTTATGATGCAACTGGGTGTTACACTGAATCAATCCCAACTTGATTGGATATTCTATCAAATCCTTCTACGTTTTCTCACTTAACAGTTTGACCATTTTTGCTACATATTCTTCATTTCTCTCGACAACATCTAATCAAATTGCGTTTCGTTTTCCAATAATTCGCCAATGTGAAATCTTCAAATTGAAAATATCCTCAAGATGTCGTCCCATCAAAATACCACATACACAAGACTTCACAAGATATTTCATCCTCAAAACCTTACATTATATGGGACGAATGAAAAATCTATTTAGTCAAGAAAATCAGTGTTCAACGTAGATCAAATAACAGTACTATACTAGTGCATTTTTCTTATCTTTGTATTTTATATTTTAAAAGATGAGGAATTAATAGAGTGAAAAATTCCGAGAAAGGAAAAATCAGATATCCGGAAGGAAAGACCTGAAAATATCAGTTTGCTCCCCCGCGTCGCCACCGTCGTCCTCCCTTTCCGTCATCGGCGACGAATTGTCTCTGCGCCTCAAAATCTCACCCCATCTCATTTCTCTCCTTCTCCGTGTCGCCTCTCAGACTCCCCGAATTCACAGGTAATCTCTTTCTAACTCTCTGCAATCAATGAATTCTCTGTGTTCAAAGCACGCTGCTCTCGATTCTAGGGTTTTCCAATTTTGCGGCAATCGATCCATTTTTTCGTACCCCGATTTGCTAGGTTGATCACTGTGATTTGTTCTGGTTGGAACCATAGATTGTGAATCGTAGTTGTATCGATTGGTTTCGAGTTCGAATCTTGCTTACTCAATGAAGTTTTGCCTTTTCTCCAGCAATTGATTTGTGGTTTATGGCTCTGCGTGTGATTGTTTGTTTTTTCCCTTAGTAGAATTGTGGTGCGTTGCACACTGTTTCTGTGCTGCTTGGTTTATCAGAATCACCTGGACTTCAGTGCTCCTTAAGAAAAGATTTAGACGGTTGTTGAAACGTCCTATTGTCGTGTTATACTCGGAATAGTTGGAGATGAAGGTTTTTTATTTGTGTTCATTGATTTGTTCGATCAGTTGATCTGGGAAGTTAAGCGATACTTGGTCTTGGATGAGTGAGTCCTGAAAAAAAGCTTACAACTTTGCTCGAGCCTGTTCTATGTTCCTTTGTAATGTATGTATGAATGAGGTATTTAGTTCAGGCTCCTTACGGTAGTGTTAAGATGCTTTAGCGGAGAGTTTCCCTTGTCATTGTGATGAATTCAGTCACTCCTGTATACTCTGTGCCTTTGTGGGTGTGGTTCTGATGTGTTTTTATGGGTCTATATGGCATTGAATTTTTTCTTGAGGCGTCTGAATTCTCTTTAGTGCATTCAATCCATGATTTTGTTTCAAAGCAACGATCATTACTTGATTTTGGATGGTTCATCATATCGTTCTTGGTTGTTCGTGATGCCTTTTTTTTCCATTCAGGGAATCCTGCCAACATAATCTTAAGTAGACGATATGATACTGTAGCTTTTGCCTGATGAGTTCGCTGGGTAAGAGTAAAAGCTACATGAAAGGGGATTCAGACGATGTTTCAGTTGTCAAGATCGATAGAGCTGTGAAGGAGGATGACTTGGAGGCCAATGATAAGAGGAGGCACAGGTCCAGTAAATCGAGAAAAACTGGTAGCGGTGGAGAAAATGATGGGTGGGATAGTAGTGGGAGGAAGAGGAGTTCTGGTGATGTAGATGAACTAAGAAAGCCCTCAGTTGGATCAACCAGAGATGATAATGATGATGACGATCGATCAAAGCAGGGTAAGAAGAAACAAGAGGGAAGTGCATTGGAGAAGTTGAGCAACTGGTATCAGGATGGAGAAACGGAGAGCAGGCATGCTGTTGGAGATAAGCCTGGAAGTAAAGGCCATGACCGAGGGGATGAGAGAGATAGGAACCTTTCAAGGAAAACTCCATCGAAGTTCTCAGATCATGAAGGCTCACAAAGAAAAAGCAGACAAAAGCATGAGAAGGATCAAGATATGGAACATGAAAAGACAGTTGACGTGGACTCCAGATCTTTGGAGCAAAGGGAGAGTGGTCGAGAGCGGGGCCATGGTTCTTCTGATCACAAGAAATCTTCCAAGAGAAGATGGGATGAAAGTGATACTATCAAGACAACTGAAGAGCGTGGTCCTGCTGATAAAAGTGAACTGAGAAGTGGAAAAGGATCTGATTCCAAGCATCAAAGCACTCGAGAGAGGTTTGCTTCTGCTAGTACTGAATTAAGTGAAGGAAAAGGAAAAGGCCTAGAATACAGTAGTGAGAAGGCGAAATCAAACAGCCGTGATGATAAAAGAGTCGAAGCTGAGAGGAATAAGGGCAGAACCAGGTATGATGCTTCAGAGGAAAGTAGCAAACTCAGTCCTATGACCCTTGATGATAGATCGAGCAGGGATAGAAATGAGAAGCAGAAAGAGCAGATGACAACTAGCTGCGATCCTGCTGAGTCTCGGGAGAAATCATTTAATCAAGAAGATGGTAACACATGGACAAAGGAAAAATGGGCCAAGTACAGTGAACAGAATGCAACTAGACGTGATCCTGCAGAGACTCGAGAAGCATTGTTCGGAGTAGAAGATGGTAGCACATCGACGAAGGAGAAGATTGACAAGTATAAAGAGCAGAAGGTTACCTGTGTTGATGCTGTCGTGATCAGAGAGAAGTCATTTAATCCAGAGGAAATTGTTAACGTATGGATAGGAGAGACAAACGAGAAACCTAGTCGCAATCCTGCTGAACCACGAGAGAAGTCATTTAGTCCAGAAGAAGATGGTAAAGCATGGTCGCAAGAGAGGAATGAGAAGTACAGGGAGCAACAGAAAGCAACCAGTAGTGATCCTGCGCCAACTCGAGGCATGCCATCTAAAATGGAAGAAGATGGTAGTAAATGGTTGAGAGACACAAATGAGAGGGACATGGGTCACTCCAGAAGGTCCAGGACTCCAGAGAAACGTGGGAGACACCATTCTGAATCCGATTACATTGGAATGGACTATGAAAGAACCAGTACACTGACGCGGAGAGAAGTAGAGAAAGATGGCTACAGGGATGGACGTGTGAAAAGTAGAGACGACAGCTTGACTGATAGAGATAGAGAAGGGTCCAGGGAGAACTGGAAAAGAAGGCAACCCTTTAACAATGACAAGGATGCAGATGTGGCTCATGACCGAGATAAAGAATGGGAGTTGCCAAGACGTGGTCGTGATAGGATCGACAATGAAAGGCCACTTGGTCGGTCTGGCAACAGAAGAGAAGGGAGGGGTGAAGCCGTGAAAGCCTCTTCAAATATTGGTATTTCTACAGAAAACTATGATTTTATAGAGATACCGCTAAATTCCTCCAGGAGAAATCAAGGGCAGCAATATGACTCAAAATCCGGATCACAGGATGAGTGGGTAGTTCCACCGGATGACAGGCCAAGAACAGGGGGATATGGATTTCAATCACCTAGTGGAATCCCAAGAGAAAAGATTGCAGATGAAGGGGCAGTTGCACTTCATGATAATTCATGGAGGGACAATAGTGATGGTCAGGGAGAGAGACCTAGAAGCCAGAAAGGAGTTGCAAGACCATCTGGTGGCCAAAGTTCCAGCATTGGTTCCCAACCTTCATCAGCAAATCACGAGTCTGGCTCCATGAGCAGGATGGGACAGCAATCTATGAAAGGGGGAAGGATGGGTAGAGGAAACAGGCCTAGGCCGGCTGGAAGGGACAATCAGCATGTTAATATGCCCATGCCATTGATGGGATCACCTTTTGGACCCTTAGGAATGGTACCTCCTTTACCACTGCAACCACTAAATCCTCCTATGTCTCCCGCGCCAGGTCCTGTTCCACCTGGTGTTTTCATTCCTCCATTTTCTTCTCCTGTTGTCTGGCCTGGACCACGAGGTGTTGACCTGAATATGTTGCCCGGAGTTTCTCCTGTTTCTTCTGGGTCACCAGGGCAGAGATTTCCTCCTAACATGGGGACTCCCAACCCTCCCATGTTCTTCAACCAACCAGGTCCAGTAAGGGGAGTCCCTCCCAATGCATCCAGCCCCGGGTTCAATGGTATGGTACCAGCTGGTCGTGGACAGATGAATGATAAAGCCTCTGGTATATGGGTCCCTCCAAAAGGCGGTGGCCCTCCTGGTAAAGCTCCATCCAGGGGAGAGCAGAATGATTATTCTCAGAATTTTGTCGACACTGGTATGAGGCCTCAGAATTTTATAAGGGAGCTGGAGCTTACTAACGTGGAAGACTACCCTAAGCTTCGGGAGCTTATTCAAAAGAAGGATGAAATTGTTGCTAAAGCTGCAACTGCTCCAATGTACTACAAATGTGACTTGCGGGAGTTCGTGTTGACACCAGAGTTCTTTGGTTCCAAGTTTGATGTCATTCTGGTTGATCCACCTTGGGAGGAATATGTTCATCGTGCTCCTGGCACTGACCACATGGAATACTGGACATTAGAAGAGATAATGAACTTAAAGATTGAGGTAATTTGCCATTGCTGAAGTGTGTTTATTGTACTGAACTCAGAAGTGTTTCACACAAATGAAGATTCGAATAAAAAGAATCCAACTTTCCTTTTCAGACAAATGATTAGGGAATTGATAATGACAAGGCAAAAAAGATTAATCCAAGACATTACACTCATGATTTTTTTGGACAAAAATACCCTCCCTTCACATTATCTCTTGGATGGATAAATTTTGATTTGACATTATCAATTCCAGATAAAAAATGTATAGAACCACAATTCCATATTTAAATTTGAAATTTCAGAATCTTTCACAGCAAAGGGATCTAACACGTCTACTTTACAGGCAATAGCAGACACACCGTCTTTCATATTTCTCTGGGTTGGTGATGGTGTGGGTCTTGAACAAGGGCGTCAATGTCTGAAGAAGGTATGCTTGTGGGCAGCACAAAGAGTGTTTATTATTCTCCGGACTATGACTCATTTACCCTTGTTCATCATTTTTTCTTTCTTGCCTTCTTTCTTTTCAAATTTTTTTCCCGTTTTCTTTTGGAAGACTTGAGAGGAGTTTGTTGTTCTTTAATATTCTTTTGTTCTTGAGCAGTGGGGGTTTCGAAGGTGTGAGGATATTTGTTGGGTGAAGACTAATAAACATACAGCAACTCCAGCTTTACGTCATGATTCTCATACGATACTTCAGCATTCTAAGGTTAGTTACAGCTCTGTGCATCTCTTCATTGTTATTTGCAACTAGTCCATTATTGGTGCAAATTATGATAGTGCTCTTTTGTAGTTTGCTGCTCAATTTTCTGATTATGTTTTGTCTGTCATTCTGGTGAAGGAGCATTGTTTGATGGGCATAAAAGGGACTGTTCGTCGAAGTTCTGATGGCCATATAATCCATGCCAATATTGACACAGATGTTATTATTGCTGAGGAGCCGCCTTATGGTATGTTTGATGGTTGCCTTTATGTTCATGATGTTATCATCTATGTGGTTGTTTTTGTCCCTGAAGTGTTTTGATGGTAATATCATATATGTCGTACTTTCTTCTCTTTCAGCATTCTTTACTGTGTTACTTAGTACTACTACTTAGACATGGCTTTTGGTTCTCAATTTTGTTCCTCTGTGGCCTGTGCCCTGGATAACATGCTACGTGTAAGCAAGCATCAGTTATTCCTATAATATTGATATGAGAAAGTTATGACGAATCCCAATGTGATAACACAGGAAGCCAGGATTTCTAAAGCTTGTGTGCTTTGGATTGTTCGATTTTATCTGATCACTTATCTAAAGCTTAAAAGGTTCAGTAAATAGGAAAGCTACATGTAACATGTGCTATCAGAAGGAATTGTTGGTAACTGTTGTTAATGCTGCAAAAGGTAAACGGATGTACACGAGGATCCATGTAGATTCCTGTCATCCATTATTTACTGTAGTCTGATTATTCATATTGATAGTTTTTTTTTCTCGCCTTAATGGTTCTCTCTACTTTACCTATACCTATATTACATATTGCATCATTAGTGTGTATGCATGAGCAAGGGTGCACCTGGGCGTGAGTGATAGTTATGTGACCATATTTCTTTTCCACTAGTTGATAAACCAACTCTACAAACAGACTTAAGATCATTGTGGCAAACCTACAGGTACTAATTGTATCTTGACACTTTTAGGGAAAATGACATTTAACATCCCTTAATCATTGAGTTGTGATAGATGACTCCTACGAAGTTAAAAAATGAGCATTTAACTTCTCTATAATCAGAAGAAATCGTATTATTTCATCAGAAAACCATGTTAAAAAAAAATTCATAAGAGGGCTAATTGCATATTCTTTGCTAGCTTTAAAAGAAATCAAATTATTTTGACACGAAACATAATTAACCAGTTGAAAAGGGGTCATTTTCATATTTTTAAAGTTTAGAGATGTCGTGTCACTGTTGATTTTTTTTTTTTGGGTGGGGGGTGGGGGGGTATGCTCTTTTTCCTTGTAACAATATTCAGTAGTATTTTCTCACTGAATATTGAACACTATTACCTATCTAGTATGTTTGAACTTAAAGTTCTGGAACAATTTATGCATTGTCTAATTTGTTTGCGTAGTTTATGCTATGGTAAAATTTTTAACTTTGTGCATGTTCCTGCTTCTGCTTACAAGCATTTGGGGTAAGTCACAGCCACGCAGGTCCGCTGTAAGTGTAGCAGTGGTGCTGTATTACCTGAGATTAAATCATCTTGGAAAAATAAATTCTGCATACATCCTAAAATGCTTTTAATTCCAGCTAGATTATGTTTGCCAATTTATTACAGGTTCTACTGCAAAGCCGGATGATATTTATAGGATCATTGAGCATTTTTCACTTGGACGCCGGCGTTTAGAGCTATTTGGTGAAGACCACAACATTCGGTCTGGATGGCTTACCGTTGGAAAAGGATTGTCCTCTTCGAACTTTAATTCTGAGGTATAGTACTTGAAACTTACTCATAGTTTTCATGCTCACTTATAAAAGGCCCTGATTGCTCGTTGATTTTTGGTGGAGAAGAAGACATGACTAGGGACAAAATTGAATTTTTGCTAGTAGGGTTGTGAAATTGATCTTTGTGCATAGTTTTTTGGGATTCTCATCGAGGGAAAAGTATTGGATCTGTCACAACCTATCATCTAGGTTTTTTTGAGTTGTTGTTGATGTTGGTTAAATTATCTTTGGAACTCCTTCCCATACAATGGTCATTATTTATGACATCGAATTTTTCTTTGATTGAGAAGGCAGAACTGTTGAACGTGTATTCATAAATCACCTTTCTTCGACATTTTTGTGATGGACCCCTGTTTTCAAATTACCTTGCTTTAATAGAGTAATATCGGTACATGCGCTAACTGGTTGGGTATGATGGAGCCTCAGCTTTTCAATAGCTTACTTTGTTCAGTCTATAATCTGCACTAGTCGCCCTTTTTTACACTTTGGTGGTCACTTGTGCATTCAGCTATCGTTTTGTTGTAAAGGGGTGAAGTCAGTATCTGTTGGCTCCGTAGAACGGAGTGCATGGACTATGGGCTTTGCTACTAACCGTGTTACTCTCAGTGCGCATTAGCAGTTGTGGTGCTGGTTTCGCAATATTCTAATGAGTATTTACTCTTTGCAGGCTTATACAAAGAACTTTGCTGACAAAGACGGGAAGGTTTGGCAAGGTGGTGGAGGACGAAACCCCCCACCGGAGTCGCCTCATCTGGTTCTGACAACCCCTGATATTGAGGCCCTTCGGCCGAAGTCGCCCATGAAGAATCAACAGCAACTGCAACAGCAGCAGTCGACCTTTATTTCTCTCACGCCTGCTGCTTCCGGGAACAGAAGGTCCTCTGGGAACTCGCCGCAGAGAACAAGCGTTTCCGGCTCAACGCAAGATGTCTCTGGTGACTCTTTTGGCCCTTGGGCGTCTCCGATGGAGGCTCTCGACGGAAGAGGTTTTGGGGCTGTGGTACCTGACAACCATATTTTTGATATGTATGGTCACAATGCCCCTCCTATGATAGGAAATGGGGAGTATTTAGTTTTTGAATCTCAAAGAGGTATGAACCCATTGTAAAGAAATTGCAAATCGTGCAAACGTTCCTTCATTGTGCTTGTAATTCTTTTTTTGATGAATAATCTGTCGCAATTCTTTTCAGTCGTGCCTTCCGTTGAAGTAAATTTAGCTCCCATTGATAATAGCATCAAACCCGACCCAAAAGACTGTTTTCTAATATCATCATCCCCAATTGTTTATTAATATTAAGTTAATATTTCTTGACTCTCCAATTGTTTATTAGTATTAAGTTGATATTTCTTGACGGTGTTCATAGCCGCATATCGACCAAAAGTTTCAAAGTTAGATTAGACTAACTCGTTCGTCTTGATGTTAATGTGTTGTAGGCAGTATAATTTGCTACAACATAGTCAACCGTTTGATCGAGCATGTGATTAAGACTCAACCTCGATCATGTCATGAAACACTATTAGGGCACGACACATTCTAAATGGTCAATATGTGATATTTACATACTATATAAGTAATTTATGGCAATACATCATACTTGGATTAGAAATTATACACGATATGCGTTTTTACATTGTCAACCGATCAATCGAGTTCAAAGACATAGTGATGAGGACTTGACGCTTCGATCATATTCATCTCATGGTTGAAATTCTGAAAAAAGGTGCAATGTATTTTCAAGAGTTAATGTGCGAGAATGACATACTGAACACTTTTAGCGTACACGTAGAACTTGTACAGGGATTATCTAGAATATAGAAACTGATCGGTCTAGCTCACATGAAAATGATGACTTGAACCATGATTACCTCATGATTGGAACAATCAAGACACGCTCTGAAGAGTCAACTTTTCATATTCATATATTCTATGCCCTACATAAACGAGAACATTCGTTACAATAATTGTTTTAACATATGTTTTGAAAGACTCGGTTCTTTTTCCCATTAACCAACCCTTCCTTATATACATGTCTCAAGAAAGGTTTTAGATTCCGAGATCTATAATCCTCCAACCTTAGGGTTTACAAGAATGTTCTAGGCTCAAGTATTACTATCTCCGTCCCTAAATAATTACATCGTTTTATCATTTTGATCTGTCCCAAAATATTTATAACATTTTTTAAAAAAATATTGTGTGGTTATGAATTAAAAAAAATGAAGAGAGATAAAGATTCTGTGATTGAGAATTTGAGTCGAGAAAAAAAAAAATAAATCTAAATTTACGTACATAAAATAAATATTATAATTATAATGGGACGAAGGATATACGTAACTTAAATTATCTACTATAATGTCACATGATAATTTTGTATAAAATATTGTTGATCGTTTCGTGACGTGAACAAAACTTGTCGTGAGAGGCACAAAAATGTTAAACCATTATAAATACAATTGGGATGAAGAGAGTATGTAATATGTTAAGAATATGAAACTTACATTGGAGTCAATAAACTCAAAACATATACATATCTTATGTTATTTCTCTTATTGTTAACTTTTGAGTTCGAACTCCAAAACCATAATATCATATGATCCGTAAGAAACCCAGAAAGACTGGACGGTCCAATGCTTCGCATCATGCAAATTCAATGTCAACGCTGCTGGATGTCTCAAAAAGATATTCGTATGAGAGTGTGTTCAAAATATAGAATTTACATACATATATATATAAATCATTTTTATTATATCAATTCATCTTAAATATTTAATACCGTAATACAGGTGGTGTGCGTGAATACACCACTTGGTCCAGAATAATGCGACGAATATGCATAAAGTAACCAATGTAAACATAGGAAAAAGTAGCAAAAAGTATATAAGTATATGGTTGGTGGTGGGGGGTGCCAGTGGAGAAAGATCTATCGATCTATAGTCGTATCTCAGGTTGTTGAAAAGCAGAGGCGTCTATCACAAATATGACACAAGCCTAAACTTAACTCAACCAGTCTATCATGCCCTATTTCTTGTACTGTTATGAAATTTAGCTAGAGAGAAATCAAAAGCAAAAGCAAACGTCTCATCTTTCTACATTTTCTGGCTGAAGTTTCTATTCAAATGGCTAATTTCAGGACTTTTGCCTGTGTGTTATTGGTCTCTTTTATGGTGTAACAGGTTTTTTTTTTTTTTTTTTTTTTTTTGGGGTCATTAGTGAGGCAGGGGTTTATTGACAAGTGAAAATATGCAAATTGATAGTATTACTGTTAAAAATGGTTCGATTCAGTAATAAACAATCTTTTTTTCTAATCATATAGTTAGATATAATCAATTTTTCTATTTTATGTAAATATAGAATGATAGAGTTGTTGTGTTTTTTGGAAAAGTTAGGCCTAATTGGCTTTTAATGGTTGTAGGTTTCTAATGGTTAATGTGTGGGTTTAAAATAATAATGGCTCAAAATGATTAATACTTCATTCTTGATTTTAGATGTTAAATGTATGAACAACACAAAATACTATATAACACCCATGCGTAAATAGTTTAGACCATATATATATTTGGAATATTATATAATTCTAGAGTTGTCTTTTTTATTGGTAAATTGGCCTAATGAGTTTTTACTGTTGATGTGTGGGTCTATAGTAATTGTTCTTAAAAAAAAAAAAGGTTTTGAATGTAAATCAAGCTGTTAGTTTAGTTTAACCAACCATGGGTATGCATGTCAGGATCAGATGAAGAGTCGTGTATACATAGTTGTCTATGTTTCCTTGGCCGTGAAGGCGAATAACACTCAACATCAGCTGAGTCATCTAGTCCCTATGTATATATAAGTCAAAATTTTCTAGATTCTTTAAACTGCATTGATGACTGAGGTCTTGCTCGCGATCATGGATCAGTTCTTCGAAGTTACTCTTCTAATTTATTACCACAACAATGATAAGATGGCGGCCGGCATATAACTCGTTTTCCCACACATTTCTGCACACGTAGTTCACTACCATTTCTAAACAATATCTTGTGGAGGTGTATTCATGGAATGCAATCGTGAAAGCTCTTCTTAATTTTAATTGATCAAGAAGACATGGTTGTGAAATATTTATCTGAAAACTTATTTTCTTATTTTGTTCCTTACATAATTTTCATTTCAAAAGACTAAAACATCGTAAATATCACTCATATCTTTTTAAAAAAAACACACAAAAATGATAAAAACATCATAAAAAGTCTTAGAGAAAAATAAAACAAAACTCTCAATACTATAGAGAAAGATAAGAATGTGCAATGCTTTCTTGATATGTTCTGATTATAATTATTCAAAATCAAATACAGAGCGTTGACGGGGGAGAACTCTGGTAGATGGTCTATGCCGTCCAAAGAATTAAATAATACGGTTTATACTAAAATAGGCAACTGCTTGCTTATGCTGGTTTGCAAATTGCAAAGCTTTTTATACCGTCCTAGGATGATCAATATACTTCATCCTATAGTTGGCGTCGAGGAGGCGACTGTTTGTATATGATGAGATGCAACCTTTAGACCGTCCTAGTCCTAGGATGATCAATATACTTTAGGCGGCACACAGTTTTGCCACTCCATTTATAACTAATAATAATCCGGTAACATCTCTGTTACTACTTGGAAAAGTTAAAAAAGGTTGGTTGCTTTTTATCGACAGGAAATGTTACAACAGGAGAGATTCCCAAGCTAGTTCACCAAACATCATTGCGCTACATAGATTTTGCTATTAAGCCATGGGGTCGGCGTGGTTGTAGGTTAACTTTTTTGTCGCCGGAAAGTCGAACAAATCATCATGTGCGAGTGATTGAATCCCCATATTCGACATTTTACGTCAGCGAAAAAAAGCAACCAACACAACCAATGAAACAACACAAAAACATTTCGCACGAAGTTGGAATCTTGATCAGGTGTTGTCAACTCCAACTCATCGCACTATAAAGACATCACGGTGACACTTCACAGTCTTAAAATGACGCTTATGAAATTACGATTGATTATCACGGAGCAATGATTATGTCCCAAAATGAACAAAACACCCGGTTTTGTGTATAACCTCAACGTTTACAGCAAAATTGAAATCCGTAAAGTTTATGTACAATCTTAACTCGTGCAGGTAACGAGAGAGACTGTTTCCTCTAAACTCACAGTCCGTGACAAACAACAACAGCACAGTACAAGTGCTCGATTGCTTCCGTGAGGAGGTTGGCAAGCAACTTACCTACATGATAGAGCAGTTGTAACATCTTTGTCACGTATCACTATAGTCCATGCGTCTACTATGATTCCTTTCACAAGTTTTCTCCCATTTATTTTATGTCATAATAAGCATATGTGTGTTTTTACAATCAAAATTAAAACTGTGATAAGAAGATGAAGATGCATCTTGAAATAAAAATCAGATAATTAATAAATCCATTAACATTAAGTTATCAACATCCCCAAATAAATCTACCATTATATTTCAATCTTTTTCATTGCTTTTCTATAGATTAGTTTTGCTTCAAATTTTTAGCTAATCACATGGGTACAACAAAAACTTATGCCTATATGCTTTCATCCCATTTGAAATTGAGTTAGTTGAATATTCTCTCCCTCCATCAAAATTTTAATTACTTGTTTTATTTAGATATCTCATAAAAATTATAATATTTTTTAATCTAGTAAAAAATAATATCAAAACAGTTATAATAGATCCACTGACTCCACTCATAACAATACAATAAATCATATTTTAAATATTATTCAATATATATTTAACACACATATAATTTTTTGATTCGATTAAAATATTGTAATTTTTGCAAAATGAAAAGAATACATCATGATGAAAGAAATCCATTTGAACGCAATTAACCAATTACAAAAACAAAAATCCTTATTCGGACATTAAATAATTAAAGTATAATAAATGCACCTAACATTAGGGGTGAGTCGGTGACTGTATTCCTGTTTCCCATATGTTAGTACACCAAGCTAAGCTTCGCCGCAAATCAGGGACGATGTAGAAAGGTTCGCCTCTTCATCTTACCAAACCACCTAGCTATCATCAATTTCTTATCCGCATGAAAAAAACAAAACCAAGTTCGCACTAGCCCAAATCTCACCTGCCCACCTCATCATCATTTTCCTGATTTTGGGGTCTCTGTATATATATCTATACACCTCTCAATCATTTTTTGATAGGATTCTCTCTCACATATCAAATCATCCAACTCCACTCTCGTTCTCCCTGTTCAGCATTCAATCAAACTATAGTTGTTATTACCAGTTAAGTTACCAGACTCTCTGATCCTTTTGTTTTCGTCGTATCCATAGTTGTCCTGATATGTGATTTATAGGAATGGTCGATCGATCGATTGATTTGCTATCACGATCGATAACCATGTCGCGTTATGGGCTCTGGTACCATAGGGTTTTTATGATATCTATGTGTGGGGATCACATTTTGCATTTATGCATGTTTCATGTTGTACAGCATAGTTTATACTTGAGATAATATGGAACAGGGCAACAGGGCAAGTGGGTGTGTGCCCCTTTCCTTGATAGTGCTAAAAGATAATGGTGATATTGGGGCATTAGAACAAACATGCAGGTTGTTTTCTTGTGCTTTTGGCCAAGATAGGCACTGAGAAGTTCAACAACATACTCAACACTTGATAGGTGTGATTACCATTCTCATAGAATATGGGGGCTCAGTTAATGGCTTAGTCGTGGATTTCACTTTCAGCGCACTTTTTGGATTTCCTACATGCAAAATATTAACTTTTCCGTCTTGAGTGAAGAATGATGCCTCTTGTCCGCGTGAGCAATCTGAAATGACGGGATAAACACTTGGATGAATTGTTATTGTTGTGTCTTGAGTGAAGAATGATGCCTCTTATCCGTGTCAACACGAACTGTGATGACGAGATAAAGGGTTGGCTTGTTACGGTTGCGTCAGCCTGAGCTTGACTAGTGGTCGTTGTGCTTGGGGGGTATGATACTAATAGTTCCGTACATGTCATGAACTCAACAGTGCTGCATACATGCTGTTTGTCATATTTCTAGTAGGAGTATATGAAAAAGTGTCTTCCTAGTCATCTCCAATCAAAAAGACATGCTACAGCATATAAGTTCATAGCGTATTGTAGTATATTTGCACTTTTGGCTAATGCTCGGTTTTTCTTGCTTTTCAGGACCACTTCATTCCGCTTCGGTTGGACGCAGTATAAATAAGCATATCCTGGTTTGATCTTCTTGCATGTTAATGGAAAGTAACCCCTCCAATGCTCTGCCTATTAACTCGTTGAGGCTCTAATCGAAGAATCATCTGATAAGCAAGGGGAAAAAAAAAATGGCTATGGCTTCGACTAGCAAGGTGGTTCTAGGCTCGTTTGCCTTCGGAGTCTTTTGGGTCCTGGCAGTTTTCCCTGCTGTCCCTTTTATGCCTGTTGGTAGGACAGCAGGTTCCCTTCTTGGGGCAATGCTAATGGTCATTTTCCGTGTCCTGTCACCCGAACAAGCCTATGCGGCTCTTGATCTTCCCATACTTGGTCTTCTCTTTGGGACGATGGTCGTAAGTGTCTATCTTGAACGTGCCGATATGTTCAAGTACCTTGGGAAAATGCTCTCGTGGAAGAGCATGGGTCCCAAGGACATGTTAATCAGGATCTGTTTTATATCTGCGCTCTCTAGCGCCCTTTTTACGAACGACACCTCTTGTGTCGTCTTGACTGAATTTGTGCTTAAAATCGCCCGCCAACATAACCTCCCGCCACATCCCTTTCTCCTAGCACTTGCCTCAAGTGCAAATATTGGGTCCTCAGCTACTCCTATAGGGAACCCGCAGAATCTTGTCATTGCGGTGCAAAGCAAGATTTCGTTCTTTCATTTCCTAGTAGGTATCGCCCCAGCTATGCTTGTAGGTGTTGTAATCAATGCTGTGCTCCTTTTGGGTTTGTATTGGAGGGTGTTAACTGTTCACAAGGATGAAGAGGATAATAGGTCGGAGGTGGTGACCGAAGAGGCTGTGAGTTCTCATAGATTCTTGCCCGCGACAATGTCACACTTGTCTCCATCGGAATCTTTCGAACTCGATGGTATTCCTCTTGAAGAGGTACGTGCCCTTCATATTGAAACTATAAGAAGCAGACGAGCTTCACGTGATCATGAAGCCAATGGTGTTGCTCCAAGGGATGGAGCAGAGTCGACGAGGAACTCATTTGGTTCAAAAGATGTGGCGTCGGAAGTGGGTTCTCAGAGGATAGAAGAAACTTCTTTTTCGAAGAAGAAGAAGAAGTTATGGAAGATCTGTGTCTATCTTATCACCATAGGCATGCTGGTTGCTTTACTCATGGGCCTGAATATGTCATGGTCTGCTATCACTGCTGCGCTTGCTTTGATCGTTCTTGATTTCAAGGACGCTCGCCCATCACTGGAAAAGGTAACCCTTCATCCTTCGTTTCATAGCTGATGTTCTAAGTATTAACATATGCTGGAAACCTGCCGACAGACTGATAGCAGCTTCCTGTATAACTTTATCCAGTCTTATTAGTTTATAATAGTGCTGATGCTTGACTGTTTTGTGTCCAGGTTTCATATTCACTGTTGATATTCTTCTGTGGGATGTTCATTACCGTCGAGGGATTCAACCAGACGGGAATCCCTGGCAAGTTTTGGGACCTTATGGCGCCATATTCAAAGGTCAATCACGCCGGTGGAATAGCTGTTCTTGCCATCGTCATATTACTTCTCTCAAACGTGGCCTCAAACGTACCAACTGGTAGTAACCTTTTTAGAAATTATTACTGGTTTCATTTATTATGAAATAATGATGGTTATTAATAAAGATCCTCTCATACTCCTCAATATAGTTTCTAAAAGGAAATCCCGAAGGATTTCCCTCTGATCAACCGAATAGTTACCCCTCAATATAGTTCCATATTGATGAAATTGTATTTTGTAGTGTTGCTGCTTGGAGCGCGAGTTGCTGCATCAGCAGCTGCTATATCTGCAGCAGATGAGAATAAAGCTTGGCTGATCCTAGCCTGGGTAAGCACTGTGGCCGGGAACTTGTCGCTCTTGGGATCTGCAGCGAACTTGATCGTGTGCGAGCAGGCTCGTAGAGCACCGGACTTCGGATACAATCTAACCTTCTGGAGCCATCTCAAGTTCGGACTTCCATCGACTCTCATCGTGACTGCCATAGGCTTGACACTAATCAGAGGTTGATGACCTGTTCTGCATCATGCGGACATGAACTATCTCAGAAGCGCTACTGAACTTAATTAGTTCTCGTTTTATGTAGAATAAGCTCGTTTTTACCACAATAGTTTTGGAGTTCATGTACAACTTCTTTGTGTGTTATCTGTGGATGCCAACGGCCCAAAGCTTCAACTGCGCCGTGATGAACCCCAAAGAAGCACCAGATGTTGGGTAAGCATAAGAAATATAGTCAATAAGTATTTTAGCGGGTTTTGATCCCCAATCTCTATCCAATGATGATGGTGACCCCCTAGTCTTAATTTTGGAAAAAAAATATGGTGTAATGGTGATAGGAAGCCTGCTATTTCTATAGATACGGATCTATAATCATGATCCTCTCTTGTTCATATGTATGATATTTTGGTGAATCAATGCAGTTCGACTTTTCAAAGTTCTTGTCAATTTTTCTATGGTCTTGTAGCTCCAAAGATGAATGTCTTGAAACCATTCTTGGTTTAGTTATGAATCAAACCATGATACGCAAAACTATCCTCAGTTTTAGGCGTAAGTACACTGCTTCGCCTCAATCCTGCTCCAGGAATTAACGCTCTCAGACATCATAAACCTGTTAGTAATTATCTTCAATGGCGCTGTCAGTGCACTCCTTTGCTGCGTGCAACCCAGCTGATGGGGTTATATTGATGGTTCTCATCCATATGTCCACTGCCCACGCCCATGAAAAACCTTCTGCCTAACACTCCATCCCGCTTATCTCGATTGGATACTGTGTCATCAGCTGCTCTTTAAGTCAGATTCGACTGTCACTCTAACTGAGTTTAATTTGTTATGACTCCTGTTGTAGGAGACCCTTGATTAAACAAAGCTTGCTTCTCAATCATTCTTATCCTTGCATTCTTCAACTCTGCGTTCGTTGAAAATCTCATCTTTACAAGAAACTATAACACAGGATCATATCCATAACATAACATACGCTTTCTTATATAACGGATTTGAAGATCATCGTCTCTCAATATTTTATATCAGGCACTTCAGCCTAGCCAGTAGTATCTCACATCACTCTTCACCACAACTTGCTCAATTTTGGGTGCTCGATGCTCGATCTGGGTGTATCTTTTTATTAAATCATAAAGTTCAAGAGAAGATCTAATTGCATATATCCAACAAATCCAATGATCCAGTCGTAACATGTTTATAAGCATATGAGATTTTGTTTATATTTATTAGTTCAGCGATATTGGCCTGATACTATATAGGAGTATATGACTTGCCAATGGACTCCACGGAATTTTCATAATTTAATTGTGTAGTTGGCAAATTGGATACGTTTTAAGTATCCTGAAATAGATGTGGGCATGCGGCCTCCACAATCTTGTATCGAGGTATTCCTGTTAAAGTGAAAGTTAATCATTGATGTATCATTCATCCTCTTATGCTGCATGCTTTAGTAATCATTAAAATGATGCTGTTAACCATATCTCAAGCTAGTTTTTTCATATAAATGCTTCCATTTCAGTCACGCAGTAGCCATAGTATATATTGCTAGCAACTTAAAAATCACAATTTTTATTTTTTATTTTTTTATTTTTTTGGGTCAAATAATTCACAATCCTTTTGGAACTAGCAATTATTTCCAACTCGTAGTTTCTCTAAATTAGCCTACTACTTGCATTTCGTAGGCTTGGAAATGGCATCTGTGGTAATCGATTGTCTGAGAGATAATAACTCTTGTATGCTTCATATGAGACATACAACACTGAATGAGTCCCCGATTTACGATAGAATGCATTTGAACATATACTGTTTGTACAACAGGACATCAAGAATCAATCAATTGATCTACATTTTATACACCATCTGTGAACCGTCGTATATATACTAGGACAAGTTATGCATAACAAGCTTTTAGTCTCCGAGAATAAAGAAAATAGTCCTTCATGAAAATCGAAAGTGACATGCTAGTAGCTGCCGGATGAACTGCTACAATCTGGTCACCGAATTGAATTCCAGGTCGGAAGAACTGCTTGTCTGCCATGAGAACAAAGAAGAGTAACTCCAGGTCGGAGAAATCGCTTGTCTACCAAGAGAACAAAGAAGACTAAATCCAGGTCGGATAAATCGCTTGCCTGCCCAGAAAACAGAGAGAACTATTACACGTCGAAAATAATTGCTCAGTGCTCAATCATAAGATATGTACAACACAGTGTGATTTTTGCCTCCACATGACCACGTCTATTTATATATATAAAGCTATTTGTTGATATCAAAATTTGATTTTTTTGATATCAAATTTGATTGATCATATATTAATTATAATATTATTTATTTATAGTTACATCTAACTAGGACGACTCTTCATTTTACCTTTCATTTGTTCATCCATTTAATTTACGATGACAATATATTTTTTCTTGTGTTTTATTAACCAAATTGTTTATGTACATCTCTTGGTTGCATACCAGACTACACAGCTAAATAAATGAGTTATAACTATATTATTTTGCTGACAAACTAAACCGTGAAAATCAACCATCAAGATTTAAATATTTCTAGAGAGGAAAGGAGGCCATGTTCAATTTAAAGAGTAAGTACGTTATTAACACTTACTCCATGATATCCTTCCAATAAGAATCGCTTCCTCCATCATCGACAAGATCACTCCATCCATTAAATGTGCTGCTAGTAGAGCCACAATGAGGATTATCATCACCAATAGCATCACAGACCTCCTCTGCGTTCATCTTGCCTTTCATCCGATGACCATCGAACAAGGATCTCTCTGAACAACTAGGCACCAATGCGGGCATCTCATTGCCATCGAATGGCATTCTAATGTTCAGAGTGTTACCGACTCCATTAACGTTGTTGCATTGATTGTCAGAGCTATTGTTAAAAGCCATTGCTTGAGAAAGATCATCAGTTGGTTGTCCTTGAGGTAATTGGAATGGCGAAAGTTTGTACAGATCATCTTGATCAGGAATAGGCACACCATCGGCTAATGGCTGAGGGTTCTGAAATGGGGTTAACTCGAGTGGATTTTGCGCTTGGTTCGTGTTGAGGACTTGGAAGATGGATTGAAGAAGATGGATCTTGGCTAGCTGAGTGGTATCAGAATGAAGTTTGAGGACATTGTCGAGCGGATTCACCATGGGATGGCTAAGGTTGGCTACGGTGGCTAGGATATGAGGTAGGTCTGCAAAGAGCTGTAGATCGGTTCGTGGCCTATGTGTTGTTGGGTCGATTCCCCTTTGTAGCAATTTTTTCTTCAGATGGGTATTCCAGAAGTTCTTAATCTCATTATCCGTCCTCCCGGGCAAGTGCCCTGCGATTGCTGACCACCTGTAAATATGGAAATAATACTCGTACAATTAGTCGGAGTCAGGTTCTTTTGAACAGAACAATTATTCGGGTTCCGAATTACAACCATGATCAGTTTAGATATGCATTATCATGTGCACGGAGCGTCTACCAGTATGCATTAGTAGGTAATGGTGCTCATTAAATCCCTTCTTATAAGCTACAAATCTTGAACTTGTTATCAGAGACTCTGAGAGCCGAAATTGACAATAGCATTGAATACTAGATAAGACATAATGTATACCAGCTATATGCATGCATAGCATGATGAGAGGGAAGCTAATATAACTTACTTGTTTCCAAGGACAGAATGCAAGTTGATGATGAGCTCTTCCTCTTCCTCAGTGAACTTCCCCCTCTTGATATCAGGCCGGAGATAGTTAGTCCACCGCAGGCGGCAACTCTTGCCGCACCTGTTCAATCCTGCCAACTTGGGAAGCGCCCGCCAACTCCCATGCCCTTTCTCCCTTATATAATTCACAAGCTTCTTGTCCTCCTCCGGTGTCCACGGTCCTTTCTTCAGTCCGTCCTCCTCACTACAACACGGAGATCTCCCCATAGACAACACCACTTGTATAATCGAGAAAACAGATAGCCACAGCCAGATAGGGATTCATCTTGCACAGGATATATAACAATGTGATGGCTTGTTGTTCGGAGAAGCTGTTCCTGGGTCAAAGAGTGAAACACAAGCCTCTAACTATTCCTGTTATATGAAACACTGACATGTGTATGTTTGTGTCTGCTTTGTCTTGGGAAAAAGTCGTTGCTTTCATCAACTACCCGCTCTTTGCTTTCCTCTTCTTCTTTGCTTGCGTGGGTGTATGACAGAAATTTCTTCAGTATGTTTGGCTAAGCTCAGTCGAGTGAAAAACATCACGAATTCTAGCTAGTTAGTACTTAACAGATGACAGGTTATGAGCTTATGATCTCTGACTAATCAGTACAGCTCCAGAATCATTTTGAGTAACCAACTAAATCAAAAACTCAGAACATTTTAAGTATTGATCCCGTAATGCTAGCCATATCATAATTAATGTATCTCAGACAAAATCCAACTATCAAGCAACATGTACTACAATAGAATATGGCTGCTTCTCCCCCGCTGGATGCCCCTGTTTTTCTGGTGTTACAATAGCTGTTACAACAGGGGATCCGAATCCGGTCGATATGATATGATTATATGAACCTAGCTATTACCAAGTAGTTTGTGTTTGGTATGGTTTAGCCAGCACTTCCTTTCATAAAATGCATGTCCTATTAGGACACGGACACTACATCGACGTATGATATATGAAAGAAGTCAATAACATAGAGAGCCAATAAGATGCCTATAGAGTATACTAGCTGGGCAAAGAGCCAGCCACATCCAAAGTGTTTTGATTAAGTGTCCAAGCACGCAATTAAGCCATGAGTTGCCTTGTATGGATATTGAAAACTGATTGTTTGTTGAGTAAATCACCAAACACTTGCCTAAAAGTGGACTGAATATCTGGTTAGTTAAAAACTTCAGAAGCTAAGGAAAGGTGTCTTGATAAAATTAAGACTGAGACTTTATCGCTGAAACTCTTATAAACTGAAATGGTTTGACCGGGGACTATCTGATAAGGTACTCACTGCGTCTCATGGTAGTATCATTTACTCGAAACTCTAATACTTCGTGGCTAAGTGCATCGAGAAGAGCAATTTTATTTTTTTTGAAATTGACCATATACTATTGCATAATGACATCAGGTGTCATACCTTCTCGAACTCAAAGAAAACCAAATAGGAAAAGAGATAAAGAGGGTATATTAAGTGAAAAGTAAAGTATTACCCATCACATACAAAGGTAACGTCCATTCGAGTTTTGAACTCTAGGCTCCAAAACAGGGTATGACGGATAAAGCTTGAAAATGTCGTTACATCCTAGAAGTTTGATATGTGAATACCAAATCTCTACGTTAGAACCAACTACAAAACAGTCACTCATTATTCACAATTTGCTATTGTGTCGTTCATCTTTTTCTCACCAAACGCCGCCCCTTGTCGTCATCTTTCTCCTGTCACAACTTATCTGATCTTTTCCACAAGTTTGACCTTATATGAAAGGAAGTGGAAGCTAGCACATTATTGTAAACACTAGCTAAATTTTTTTCAAGATAACTGTATCAGTGTCACTTCATGGGGAGAAACTAAGCAAGCAACCAACCAAAGGAGAAACAACAGTAAACGATCATAAAAAAACACACATGTTGAACAGAAGCAATTGCGTTGCATACAAGCAAATACTAACCAGCTAGGTGGCCAGATGATAGGGATGCAACCAAGATGCTCTGCATCTGCCAAACTAAATATCAATAAGCACTACATTGTCGCGTCAAAGATTATTTCAACCAAGGGCAATCGGTATCCGAAGTTATGCACGAAATAAGATCATACCAGTTGCATTGCCACTGTAGAACTTCAGCAACCGGCATATGAGCTTATAAGTTATATGCATCTTTTTGCGTCCAACAAACCAGTAATGCTCGATCACCCCTGCTACAGGAATAAGACCTCTGACGTCTATCTGTTAAGGTCGTATGAAGCGTGAGGAAATGAGCCACGATAGAGAGAAACAAATAACAAAGCAGAAAGACAACAGAACAAGAACATATGACTGGTCTGAGTAAAAGCATTTTCCCGCCTCTATGGTCACACAGTCTCCAACATGTAAATGCTCACCCATGTTTATTGAGTGACTTGATAATGGATAACCAAAATTAACGATAACTCTTCCTTCAGCTAATTATCTTCAAAAGTTTCACCACAAAGTTCCTGTCTAACTCGATAACATTCTCCTCCCTCAAGTCTCAACACAGAGCTCACACTCCCAACACAAGCATATTGCAACCCAAATATATCCATCATAACAAACACAATCGCAAGCCGAAAATATCTGACGTCTATTGAAATGCATTTCCCTCAATCCCAAACACTCGCTTCGTACACAAGGCTCTTTTCACGACATAGCCTTTAGCATGACTTTTAATCAATAATCGATATAGTCACAGAAGCTCAAGGACTACTCTGCTTCTTAAAAATTACAGTTCACTCATGCCATACTTATGTCAGCATAACCTGCGTTGCAACAAAATCAAAAGACAATATGTGAACTGTTAAACACTGTTTGATGTTGCTCAGAACAACTAAGAATAAGCGCAACAAGCCCTGTGAAGTAGTATTATTTGTATTTGACTGCACCTCACACACTGAAGACGAGTTCTTGTTCCAAGCACCAAAATACACAGAAACTTTAAGAGGGATTCACGACCCATACCTATATACAACAAAAAGGAATCATACCATATGATCCCGTCAAGTACAAGGCTGTAAAAGAGGATGATGTACGCCGCTTTACTCCTATTTTTGTGTGAGGTTGTTTCGTGATTCGGTGTCACCCATACTTGTATACACTAGTATGATAATACACCAAGGAAACAACTTATTCTAAAAGCAAGAAATTGAGATAATATTATCTGTATCTTAACGGATCGTGCGTCACGAGCTTCATGCTTTCCTCACTAAAAGAGGAACTTGGCTGGTTGTATACCTGAAAAAATTCAGAATCGTGGTCACTTGATCAACAAATCACTGCAAAGCATATATTTCCATTCCCATTACGAGATTGACGGTTTTCTATTGCAGAATTGGGAAAACCCCAAACACAACGATAAATCATCAAATCGCACGCAGCAACCTCCCATGAAGACGAACCGCCTTGCATTTCGGGTTTGCGTTTGATTGATAGCAGCAAACCTCGACAAAATTTGTTTGCGACATCGATGATGGGAATCGAGAACTCTATCGATTAGGGTTCTGTTCACACATCACCGCGTCCAATGATCACAATTTTTCTCCAAGGTTCAATTAAACACTATAACTCATTGTTTTGTTAACGATTATAAATCTCAATGATAATTTTGTCAACCATTAAAAAAATTAAATCTCAATAATAAATTTGGGTAGAAACTCATTCCAATAGCCCCATTGGTAACACTCATGCGACGTCAAGGTTGATTGGAAAAGAAAATATTGTGCATAGATGATGATCTTCTTTTTGGTTGATAAAGTTATAGGTGTGATTTCTGGTCTTAATGAAATTTGTATTTTGCGGAAATCATGTTATTAGAACTTACTTTGGACAGGCAAACAAAACAGGACATAAGCTCTAGTTTTACTGAGTATAAAGTAGGATAATGAGGAGTCAGTCATCTTGAATAAAGCAGCTATAAGGATACAATAAAAATCCTCGGATGGAGTTTCTAACAAGCAAGTCCCAATACGAAAAGTGCATTTCCTTACATATTTTATTTAAGCAAACTGGTTAAAAATCGCCAATGAAATTTTAATTTATATTTTGATCTTCATTTGATTTGTAAACTATAAGCAAATCTACGTGAACTACATATCATATTCGTGATGAATTGTAAAAACTAAAATAAAAAACAAAACGTAAGAAAAACTTTCATTGAAAATTTTTGAATAATTCACACATTTTATTTACAACAATTTTCTCTTCAGTGTGTTGGAACTGATTCGGTGACAATATATTGACCGTTGAAGATTTTAAAATATATATTATAAATTGTTAAATATATACAGTCATATTTTAATTATAAAATACATTAAAATTTAATA
>LIEC01011687.1:0-19072 GCA_001925005.1 Drosera capensis
CTCTCTTGTTTTTGGATTTGGAACCAGCCACTGCCGCAGCTCTCTCCTTTTCAAAATGTTCTCAAATGCTTTTTATATGGAGAATCTAGGTTACAAGGGCAAAAAAGGAAAAACTCCAAAATTCTACAGTTGAGGACTTTGGCTGCCGGGTTCTTTTGATGGAAAACTTCTCCTTGCATACTTTATAGCTCTTTTTAGCTCCTTTTGTCTATATTCTTCATTTGATATCCTTTAAGACAAAATATAGATAAAATCAATCAAGTATGCTTTAATTTATCTCAAAGAAGTGGGAAGAATACATAAATAATATGAATATTATGCACCTTATCATTGAGCTAATGATAGGTCTTATATTGGTAGTCCCCTTAGGCTCCTCAGATCCATCAATCAAATTTTTGTTCCAGCTCTCATCCCTGCCGATTTTAAAGGAAAGAAAACTCTACTCTTGATGATATGATTCTGGAAATGGCAGTCTTACAGCAATATCACTTTCAACTTCCTTGCAGGTTCGGCATGGATGATTCTATCTCGTGCATTTGTCTAACACATGATTTGGGGTTGGGATAACCTTCCAAGAACCATGCTAATGTACTACACAAACTTTGTCTCCTCCCCGGAAGGCTACTTCCATACGTCATATGCAACACACCGGAGTTCAATGAGACTGCCGTGAACCACGACATGCACTATATTTCTTGGGATACACCTCCTCAGCAGCATCCACACACCCTCTCTTTGAATGACACGGAGCAGATGATCGCCAGCAATGCTGCCTTTGCCCGGAAATTCGATCAAGATGATCCTGTATTGGATAAGATCGATCGTGAGCTTCTTAGGAGGAGAAACGGGAGTTTCACCCTAGGTGGTTGGTGCGCTGGCAAGCCACTGTGCACCAAAGTCGGTAATGCTAGAAAGATGAGGCCAGGGCCTGGATCCGAGAGGCTTAGTCGTCTGATATCCAGGACAGTTTTTTCGGATGAATTTAAGGGGAACCAATGTAAGTAGATTCATGTAGACGACAAAGCCTGTTGATAAGAGTCATAAGACGAAAATGGCAAAGAGAAAGAATAGGAGCTTAGCTGTAGTAGAGAGGTTGGTTGGTTAGGTGGAGAGTAGCTTAACATCTTGAGTTCAAAGGACTACTTCAGCCCATTCAGTTGCTGTTATCGCGATGCATTATATAGGAGTATTTGTTACGCTGATGCACACATTCTTTATAGATACATAATACTATAGTTTTGGTTACATAATACTATAGTTTTGGTTACTTCAAATCAGTGAGTTTTCTGCTAAGGTTCGGTTGGTCATTGCATTTGTGTTGAAGGTACTTCCTGCAATTTCATTATTCATTATGGTTAAACTCGAAAAGGTCTCTGATATTATTTTTTCTGTTTATAATAATGGGATGATGACATTTTATACTCTGATAAGTTGTTGAACTGAAGCTTCTCTTGAAGTTTTTTCTTCTTTCTTTAAAACTAGTTCTCAGACAACCATTCAAAGTTGTCTTTCATCCTCTCGTCTGCTTTTGGAGTTTTTGCAGTGACATGGGATCCTATATAATTGCCGTTTCTTCTATTGGCAACGGGTAAATCCTGGGATATATGAACTCAACCTATGATCAGATATTCTTGGTAAGTTTGCAACTAAAGCAGCCAAATGATATTATTAGGAGGAAGAGTAGTTTATCACCGAATTAACATAACTATTCTTAAGACTAAATCTAAAATATTGAAGTTTAATCAATCGAATGTTCAAACCAATTGAGTTATCATTGTAGCTTATTTTGAGGATCATTGTGCTTGCTTTTCCTTTGAGGTGAAAAAATACATTGGTTATGCTCAATTTAAGAGCTCATGGTTCGATTAAGATGATAATTGGATGTTTGAACCAATTAAGTTATCATCTGGACGCCATCATGGTTGACCTAACTCGTCTTTAGGCCAGAGATATTTCAGGTGTTCATCCTTTTTTTTGATATGTTGAATCACAGGAAATAGGTGACTCAGTCACTGGCAGCAACCTGATACTCCATATTGTCATCGGTCTTACCTTTATAATAGTGATCAACCTGGATGAACGAACTCTGATTACGAACACAACAATGTAAATACTAGGCACGTCGTCTATTTTCAGAAGGCGGCTGTTGGTACTGTTTTCATTAGTTATACCTCTTACATTTTCACGCTCACAAGACATCCGAACAAATACAATTCAAAAATCACAACTTGATATTCTGTACTTTGCCATCTTTTAGAGTGAAGAGAATGGTACCCATCTAGTATTTTAAGGGAAAATAGCAGTTAAACACTCTTAACTGTCTTAACGGTCGGTGTTTGGCACATCGACTCCTAAACTATGAAAATAGATATTTTAGGGTCTGTTTATGAGATCTAATTTGAAGAGGAAGGAAAGAATTAGGAGGATATCTCAATATCCTTCCTCCGAAATTTGATGTTTGTAACTGAAGTAGGACGAGGCCAGTTGACAATAGCCTCAACCTTATCATTGATCTATTGTTATCCCATCCTTACTGATCGTGTGCCCTAGAAATGACACACTCTTTAATCAAAACTCGCATTTCTTCCACTTGACATATAACTGATTATCTCCAAATGTTTGGAATATCACCCACAAGTGTTCTTCAAGATCAGTTTTACTCTTCGAATAGATAAGGATGGCGTCAATAAATACCACCACGAACCTATCAAGATATGGCTTAATGACCCTATTCATATGGTCCATAAAATGATATAGGAGCATTAGTAAGGTCGAAAGGCACTACCCAGAACTCATAATAACGAGTTCTGAAAGTTGTCTTGGAGATGTCTTCCTCTCTCACTTTCAACTGATGATACCCTGATTTCAAATCAACCTTGGAGAATACCTGAGCACCCTGAAGCTGGTCAAATAAGTCATCTATGCAAGGTAAAGGGTACTTGTTCTTCACAGTGACTTTGTTGATCTCTCGATAATCAATGCATAGCCGCATCGATCTTTCTTCTTCACAAATAAAACTAGGGCTTCCAACGGGGACACACTAGGCCTTATAAAGCCTTATCAAAGAGTTCTTAGAGTTGAGTCTTGAGCTCTTTCAACTCCATCGTTGCCATTCTGTATGGCACTTTAGAAATAGGTGTGGAGCCACAATGAGATCAATCATAAAAATCAATCTCCCGATCTGGTGGAAGACCAGGTAAATCCTTAGGAGATATATCGCAATACTCCATCACTACGTCCAGGTCCTCGAGCTTTGATTCTACCTACTGAATATCAACCACAGAAGTTATATAAACATGACAGCCTTTTCTCAACATCTTACCTGCCTTCAAGAATGAAATAAAATTGGTATATGGAAGTTTCTAATCCCCTACATACATAAATTTTGGCGGACCAAGTGGAGAAAAGATAACCATTTTTCCATGACAATCAATCTTGGCATGATGTCAAGCAAGCCAATCCATACCTAAAATGTCATCGAAACCGCGAATGTCTAAGGGGAAAAGGTCCACAGATAAGCTCTGATCACATATCTTTATAGCACAAGAGCAATACATATGGTTCAGCTCTATAAAACCCCCAAAGGTATAGCAACTTGCAAATGAACATTCAAGGATACTATACGGGTAGGTAAGGCATCCAAACATCTCAGGGAAGCAAAAAAATACGTAGCACCAGAATCAAAAAGTACCCGAATGGATACTCATGAAATAGAAAGTGTACCTTGCATCACCGAAGTTGATGCATCAGCATCCTCCTGGTGTAAGTGCAAATGCTCATCCATGTATCAAAGGCCGCTCACTTATCGCTGGCCCTTTGTCATGAGACTTTTGAGACGACGATTCTATCTGGGTGCCTTCTGCTTGAAGTTAGAAGTCTCTAAGCGAGTTACTTGATGACTCTAATAAGGTTGGGATCTCTGATTCTGTTGAAAAGATATGCTCGGATCTTGAGCTGACTGCAGCTAACTCTGAGCACTACCCTCTCCTTGCCTGCACATCTTGGCAGTGTGCCCAAGTCTTCCACATGAATTATATCTCTTTGAAGTTCCATTGCAATTATAACCCCGTGAGTGTCGCTGACTACATCTAAAGCATACTGCATAGTAAGAGGCACCAGCTGATTGACTGGTCCTGAAGCTGTTACTTGACTGCGTTGCATTGAAATTTCTTTCAGACTATGAGGACTTGAACTTCCTCTAATTGCTGTGATTACTGTCATGTCCCTACTGTTGGGAGTCCCTTCCTCTTATGGTAGGATTTCCCCTGTGTAAAATTAAGTACTTCCTCAATGCTCGTAGTAACTCGACCAGATCTGTCATGGTTCTACACTTTGCAGCTCTGACATGAACCTGCAGCTTAGTGTCCATGCCCCTGATAGTAATTCTGGGGAAAACCGTGCTAGCTCAGAAAACTTAACCTTACACTCAAGAATACTCATATTTCCTTACTTTGCACTGTTCTCCTTCTGGTCCCTCATGGTGAAGGTGTAGTACTTCTTCCCGAACTTAAAAAGAAAAGTATTCCACTTAAGGACTTCTTTCCTAGCTTTGCACTGTTCTTTGGCACCGCACCACCATATCTCAGCAATACCCTCCATCTGATAGGTAGCCAAAGAGACTTTCTCCTCATCAGAACAGTTTAACCTCTCCAACACCTTCTCCATCCTCATCATCCAATTATTCGTCTCCAGCGTATCCGGCTTGCCACAAAACCTAGGCGGATTTGCGTTCAGAAACATCTTGAACATACGACTTGATAGAATATACAATTCCTTCAGTTATATAGAAATTGATGAACAAAACATAGGAATATTAGTCATGTTGTTAGTGTGCTTAGACTGAAAATTAAGTAGGTATCTGCAGTTTAGGTCAGATACTCGAGAGCAGACGGTCATAAATAAAGAGGCATTGTATGAGCCATCAGATGCACACTACTACAAAGAATTTCGACTAAGCAACTAAAACATACATGAGCAAAAAAAGACCTGCAAATGCTTCAAGATATAGGATTGAATTTACAGACAAGGACTAACACAACAATGCATGGATTACATCAGATCTGGGTGCAGACAAGATTGCAACAAGGATTGAGTACAGACGAGGTCTCAATCGTACTGAGTGTAAACTGAGGTGCAATAGGCTGAAGTGCAGCAGAGATGATTACCAAGGTTGGTCAGAGGTCTGAGGATCAATCAAATCTAAGGTTTGAGGTTCAAAGTATAATAATACGAAGATCTGAAAAAGGTGAGCTGTCAACATCAGTTGAGGTTCATATGTGACCAGCTGTCATATTAGATCCTATACACAAATCATGGATTCATTCCTTGAGCCTATAAAAGAGAATCAAAGATATCAAGAAGAGTTGAATAAGAGATTATACGTACAAAGTGTGCAAAACAATCCAAACTTCAAAGATGCTAAAATGAGTTGAATCGAGAAAGAACAGGAAGAGTATTCACTAGTCTGCACTAAAAAACATAAGCTGTAGCAGAGTCCCGTAAAGGATCTGTGCAAGGATATAGGTTCTTCGCCTTTTAACAAGTTAGCTACCTTGTAAAAAGGGTTATCTTGTAAGCCAAAAACAAGAAGAAAGTGAACTCACCTCTTGGATTGACTAAACTGGTCACCAAGGAAAGACTGAACTAAGCTCTCGATTATCAGTTGATAACGAGTATCTGAACCAATATAAATCCTACGTTCTTTGTCTGTATTTATTGCTGTGAGGTTTTAGAACTGTTAGAAATTAATCATAACAGTAAAACAGAGACAAACTCACAGAGTTTGAGTCTCTACTGTAGACTATCTCAGTAGTCTGCATAGAAAATCAGTGGTTGAAAATAATAAGTCCGCTCCGTTGCAGTGATAAATTTTTAAAACAACATATTCACCCCTCTCTAGGTTGAACCTGCGGATCTAACAATTGGTATCAGAGTTTGACTTTCCAGACTTAATAGTTTTGAAAAGAAAAGATCATATCTTTTAATTTATATCTCCAAGAAGTTACTAACATTTATTTTGTGAAGTAAATATGCCTCCTTTAAAACTACCCAAATGCCCCAACAGTGGAGAGCCACCAGCAAGTTTAATCACTTCAAGTTGAGAATGCTTGCATATTTAAATTCAATAGATGAAAGAACGCATGACATCATTACTAATAGACCATACATACCAAAGATGTCAGATCCAATTGATGCAAGCAATGAAGTGAATAAGCCCAAATCTCTTTGGACAAAAGAGGACTGGGATCTAGTAATGGTGGATAGAAGGGCAAGGAATCAAATATTCAAAGCTCTTGATGATGACACGTTTGAGATAGTGGTTCATACAACCATTGCAAAGGAAGCATGTGATGCTCTACTTCTCATGAATGAAGAATCAAATAAAATCAGGGAAAATAAGAAGGATGTCTTGATGCAGCAGTACGATTGAGTCTCAATGAGATCGGATGAGAATTTAACCAGCTTTTATGACAGGTTCAATGTACTCATCGACAATCTCAAAACTTTAGGAAAGACTTTTGATAATTAGGAAATCAACCTGAACCTCATGAGATCGCTTGGTGAGATCTCGGGGACAAAGACCACAACAATATGGGAGTCCAGAGATCTCGCTAAGATGCCCTTAGTTCAATTGTATGGTGTGCTGCAAACCTACAACTTGGAAGTTAAGCAGAAGAGACAAATTGATGAGGTCAAGAGAAAACTCTAGCCTTAGCCTTTAAGACTCAAGAGAAAATTTTGAGATCCATTGGAGAAGAGGAAACCAGTGATGCTTTTTTCTACAAGTGAACAAGTAATATCAGAAGAACTTGCACTGAAGGGCAAGAAGTTCAGAAAATTGTTCAAAAAGAAAAATCTCAGGAAGAACCTCTCCATAAAGGCCAAAGAAGTACAGAAAGAAATTTGCTACAACTGCGGAAAGCCAGGACACTTTGCTGCATAATGAAGACGACCTATACAAGAATTATCTACATAGAGGAACAAAAAGGAATACAGCAAAGGGAACCCTGGAAGAAAGGAAAAGAGGAAAGCCTATTTTGCTAAAACTTGGAGTAAGACAGCTCTGATGATGAAGAAACAATCTCAAATTCTCAGCTCTGTGTCATGGAAAAAATAAAGATAAACAACATGTATTTAACTTTTCTAATTCAGATGCTACTCTAGAGGAATTGAAGGAGGCACTTCAAGAAACCTCTGAAAGCTTTGTTTCTCTCTCAAGGGAAAAAAAATCTTGAGCTGATTGCAAATCTCAGAGAGAAATACAGTCAAACATATAAAGAGATTAACAGCAACCCAGCCGTGGCTCAAGTTGAGCTAAAATAATCATATGAAAAGGTAAAGCTTCTCAATGCAGTAGTGGAGACACTCACATTGAGAAATGTTGAACTTTAAAATCAAGCAGATATATGGAATGAAAAGACCCTGAACTTGAAGAAAATGCTTAACATGGATCAATCCTCACATGATAAAGCCGGCTTAGGCTACAAGGACTGGTTGAATAATCTTTCACATATAAAAGTGAATGATAATGTCATCACCAGTCAGAAAAAGACAAAAAAGACTTTATCAAAAGTCCTGGAGAAGGGTAAAGCCTCTACAGCACAAGGAGTCTAGAAGAGTAAATCCTCTACTACATAAGAAGTGCAGAAAAGTAAAGCCTTTACTGCTAAAACCCAAAGGGTTAAATCCTTAAGCAAAGCATCATCACGAATTAGTATAAAACTCCACAAGGTAAAGAAGGTCTGAAATCATAAAGTTAAAGCCAGAAAAAGGCCATACAGAGCTCAGTATGCATCGAACTATTCGATATGGAGAAAAACCTCAAATACTACATGGAGAAAACCACAGTGGAAGCTCGTCTACATATGTGTAATGCAGCATAAGAGGTGGAAAAACACAAGCAGACCACCTATGGCAACAAGACCAAGAGTCTACTACTATACTTGTGGTAAACCTGGTCACAAGGAATTCGAGTGTTGGAATTCACATAAGAAAATAATTCAAGTGCGGATCCCAAAGAGTAGCAAGTAAGGACCCATATGAGTGGGTACCATATATAAGTTTTCAATGTTCTACTGCAGAAACAACAGGATGGAACATGGTATCTGAACAGTAGATGTTCTGGACATATGACTAGGAATAAAAGTATTCTGTAGGATTATAGAAAGGAACAAAGACCCCTAGTCATCTTTGGAGGAGGCAAGACAGGTAAAACTAAAGGTTATGAAACCTTTGATACAGGTTCTTTAATCTTTAGAGACATAGCTTATGTTAAAGGTTTAGAGCATAACCTGCTTTCCATTAGCCAGTTATGTGACAAAAATTATGACGTCTCATTTACTCATGATTCATATCAATAAGAGACAAAGTCACCCAAGAAGTAAAACAGGTAGGAACCAGAAAGGGAAACATTTATGAAGTAAACTTTAGCTCATCATAGTCAGAATAAATAATATGTTTTTATACGAAAGGTATTGAAGATACAAACTGGTTATGACATAAGAGACTAGGTCACTTAAATTTTTCAAAACTATAGCCAGATTATCTTCAGAAAATCTAGTGAGAGGACTTCCTCAAATAAAATTTAGAAAAGATAAGTTGTGCAGATCATACCAAGAGGGAAAGCAGACCAGAGCAAGTTTTAAACTGTAAACTCATCAAAATCATGTAAAATTCTGGAGGTATTGCATATGGATCTTTTTGATGCAGTATAGGTAGAAAGTTTAAATAGAAAGAAGTATACCCTGATTGTAGTAGATGTCTATTCAAGAAATACATGGATAATGTTTTTATACAAAAAGAGTGAAACTTGCAGTTTGGTAACTAAATTCCGAAGCTAAGTCTAAAATGAGAAAGACATTGAAGTAGTCACGATTAGAAGTGATCATGATACTGAATTTGATCAAACAAGAGTAGATGACTACTACAATGATCATGTTATAAAGAATAATTTTTCAGCACCTAGAACACCTCAACAAAAATGATGTAGCAGAACGAAAAACCGGACACTTATAGAAGAAAATAGGACAATGCTTGTTGATGCAAACTTACCAAAACGTTTCTGGATAGAAGTAGTAAACACTGGATGTATTATATTCACAATAGATGTATTATACATAAACTGCATAAGAAGACTCCATATGAATTATGTAAAGGAAAGACACCAAGTGTCAAGTTTCATGTCTTTGGATGCAAATGTTACATTCATAATTAAGATAAAAATCATCTAGGGAAATTTGATCCTAAGACAGACGAGGGAACCTTCTTAGGATACCCCACAACTAGTAAGGCTTTTAGGGTATATAACATCAAAACACAGACAGTTGAGGAATCAATTCATTTTTCCTTTGATGAGTCTGAAATATCCATGCGTGATGCTAATATCTTTGATGAGGAATGTGCATGCATAGATGATAAAAAGGATATAGACGAAAGTCTTGAAGCTGTAGAAAAGGAAAAACCTTCTGCACACACTGAAGGAAACTACAATACAGCAGAGCCAGAGCAACCCATGATGCAACAACAATTGGAACACACAACTGTTGAACAAGACAAAAGAAAATGGATCAAGGTACACACACAGGATGACATCAATAGAGACAAGGATGTACCTGTGGAGACTAGAAGGCAATAGCTAGAGAGTGTCTATCTGCATGTTTTATTTCAGAAGTGGAACCAAAGATAACTAGTTAAGCCTTAAGGGATTCAAATTGGATTGATGCCATCCAAGAAGAACTAAATGAGTTTCAAAGAAACAAAGTATGATATCTGGTACCAAGATCCAAAAATTATCCAGTGGTTGGCTACAAATGGGTGTTCAGGAACAAAACTGATGAAAATGAAATAGTCATCAGAAACAAAGCAAGGCTAGTTACAAAAGGTTACTCACAAGAAGAGGGAATTGATTTTGATGAAAGCTAGAACATCAGTGGTTGAAAATTATAAGTCCACTGCGTTACACTGATAAAATTTTAAAACAACCAATTAATCTCTCCCCCTCTAGGTTGAACCTGTGGATCTAACACGACTCTGATCTGAGTCCGGAGGGGTCATAACAGTAACTATTGTGGAAGGAGTGGCCCGAGCAACAAATACCACTATAGAAGATGGAATGGTAGGAGTGGTACCCATCTGGTTCGCCACAAAGGTCTAAAATGCTTGCTGAAAGTTCTGCATGATCTCTAAAGGGAAGTTAGAAGCCAGTGGAGTTCCACCCAAAGCAAAGGAAACTCTCATAGTAGTAGGAATCATGGTCTCCTCTCGATACTACTCTTCTACATTCCGGTTCTGTGGATTAGCTAGTCCATCACCAGCTGGAATAACTGGGTTAGCCTTCGCCTCCCTATCATTAGCAGGAGGATTAACACTGTATGATAAAGGCATATTGTACGATGAGTGTCGAGTTGATACCATCTTGATAACAACAAGAATTGAGTGGTGAAACAAATTAGAATGACAAGAAGTTCAATAAACATTGAAAAATTATATATATATATATATATATACCTATTGGATAGCCGGGAGCTTCGGACCTCATTCTAATGCATGCATAACTATAGTCTAATTTATTTAGTCCCTTATCTAAACCTAACCCTGCACTGATACCACTTTCGCCACACCCCAAACTCAAAAGGAGTATGACCAACACGTGAACTAACCCATAGACAAAATAAAGTCCACATAAGCCTCTAAAAGCTAGAATCCTCAAAGCCAATAATTGATTCAACCATAAATGTCATGAGAAGAAGTCTGAAACCCCAAATGATGCATAGATCAAATTTCACAATGTTACGAAAAGAGATAGTCTAAACCAACAAAACATAAAATCCCAAGTGCGGAAGCAATAAAATCATTTGAAAGGAAACATAAATTTTATTTTATCGATCTCCTAAACGCATAGAAGAATCTTTAAATGATGTATGTTAAAATTCCTATGAGGTCCAAGGTCCAGTATCCACGTCCAGTTACACCTATGTATCTAAGAAAAATAATCATATAAAATCATCATCTTCAGCTCTGAGCGAGAATCTAACATAGGGATCAAAATGCATACAAAAGAACGGAAAGATGTTGGCTGCAATTATCAATGAAAGGTGGCAGATGATATAAGTAGGTAGATAACAAATGAGAGTATACCAAGCATAGACTTGACATATAACATTAATATAAGCTATAAGATAAAATAAAATGTACTCTTCAAGTCCACAACTAAAAAGAATACTAAACATCTACTAACACATGAAATAACAGAATACAAACTGACAACTGAAAAACAGGAATGTCCAATCCTGGTCATACATTTAGTAAAACTAGATGTACTAAAATAAATCTCATTCTGGGGGCCTGGATATCCATTATCATACTTACAGTTACACTCTATATGCTTACCTGCGTAAACCTATAAGCAGATCCGAATGTCAAATATCATTCGTTGAGTCATTCTAGAGTCAAACCCTAACAGTTCTATTCAAAGGCCAGAGTAAACTCTGAACTTATCCGATTGCTCATGATGTCAAGAATCGCCCCTTGACCGAGGAGAAACTCTTGACTAGGATAGTGTTCGATAAAAGCTACATAGAGTGGCAACAAAAACAATCAATATCAAGAATGGACTATCAACCATCGGTCACCAAATATCGAAAGAAAACTTCAAAAGACAATGATCAAGTAAAAAGGTACGACGTATGCCTTTCGTACAAAAAGAAAGGGCCTAGCAAGTCATGGAGTTAAAGGAAGGATGTACTAGACTCTCATCTGAAATTATGTGCGAAGTAGCTAGCTATATGACACTGAATGCTCATAAACATAACAATCACCCTGAATAATTAATAAAAACCATGTCATCACAATAATCTTGTGTATATGATTAATATTATATAATATAGTACCAAAACAAATAATATTGAAGACATATGAAAAATAATCAGGTATAAATAAAGAATTCTCGCAAAACAAATTAAATTCAATATCACGTTAGATGATAGTTTCAATTAAGATTGGTTTGATCATTGCACGAAAATCGTTATAACTTCAAGTAGAAATATAAAAAATAGTATTATATATGGCAGGAATGTACAATCCCTCCACTTGTATAGAAATTGATGAACAAAACTTAGAACTATTAGCCATGAGGTTGTTAGTGTGCTTAGGTTGGAAATTAAGTAGGTATCTGCAGTCTAGGTTAGATGCTGGAAAGAAGAAGGTCACAGATGGAGAGCATTGTATGGACCACCAGATGCAGACTACTACAAAGAATTTCGACTAAGCAGCTAAGACATATATGGGCAACAAAAAAACCTATAAATGCTTTAGGATCTGAGATTGATCTTGCAGATAAGGTCCAACTTAGCAATGAATGGATTATATCAGATCTGGGTGCATACGATGTTGCAGTAGTGAGTGGGTACAGACGAGGTCTCAACGATTGAGTGCAAACTAAGTTATAGCAAACTTGAGTGCGGTAGAGATGGTTGCTAAGGTTGAGGCAGAAGTCTGAGGATCAATCAATTCGAAGATTTGAGGTACAGAGTGACAGTACGAGGATCTAAAAATGGTGAGCTATCAACATCAGTAAAGGTTCACATGTGAAAATCTGTCACCATCAGATCAAATACACAAGTCACGGGTTCATTCGCTTAACCTATAAAAGGAGATCAAAGAGCTCAAGGAACAGTGGCTGTTGAATAAGAGATTTAACGTATAATTGTGCAAAAACAATCCAAATTTATAGCTGTTCAAGTGAGCTGAATTGAAGAATAGGAAGAAGAGGGTTTACTAGTCTGTACTGAAGAACAGAAGTTGCAGCAGAGTCCGGTAAAGGTTCTGTGCAAGGATCTAAGTTCTTTGTCTTTGACAATTTAGCTAAGTTATAAAGGGGTTATCTTGTAAGAAAAAAACAAGAAGATAGTGAACTCACCTCTTGAGTTGGCTAAACTGGTCATCAAGGGAAGAGTGGACTAAGATCTCGATTATCAGTTGATAACGAGTGTCTGAACTATAGTAAATCTTGTGTTCTTTATTTATTTTTTATTTTTTTTGTCATTGTTATGAGCTATTAGAAATATTTGGAATCAATCACAACAACAAATAGAGACAAACTCTCAAAGTTTGACTCTTTACTGTAAACCATCTTAATATTCTGCAAAGAATATCAGTGTATTGAAATTCATCATTCCACTGTATTATACTAAAACTTTTAAAACAACCTATTCATCCTCCCTCCTCTCTCGGTTGTATCTGTGGATCTTACAATATATCGTTAGATAGTAGACACGATGACCTTTTCAAAAAAATGTAAATCACATATTTATCACTTCTGGTTCAAAGTAAATCATGGGTCGAAAATAGGACTTTTGCAGAAACTATTCAACATGACGTTTGGACGTATTTAAATTTATAACTCCATGTATGTAACTCCAAAAATGCTTTCGTAAAATTTTTCATTAGCTAGACTCCATAAACTTTCAATAACAATAGAGTTTCAAGCATAAAACACTATGGATAATAGTAGTTTATTTATACAATTTACATTTTCTACCTAAACCACGCAGTTTGACAATGCTTCACTCATCGACTCATAACTTTTGAGATACAACTCTAAATCAAGATTTATAAATTGTTCTGAAAACTAAGCTTTAATACATTTGGATTGATATAAGATTTATTTTCTAACTCTTATCGAGAAGTTCCATACTAAGCCTCAAATTCGAACCTACAACTAGTTTTTAGAGGTTGACTTAAACTTTAGATTTTCCCAATGACAAAATCATCTTTAGAACTATAATTCTAGATTTTCCCAATGACAAAATCATCTTTAGAGGATAACTAGATCGAAGAGAATCGATTAAGATTGAAGTACTAACCTTGAAGCAAAAATGACATTGAAATCATCAATGCGAGAGAGTCCTTAATTGATTCTTGTGTGTTTTTTTGACGGGAGAGATGAGGTTCTTGACGAAGACAGATATTTGAAAAATTGAATGGAGAGAGAAGGAGGATATCATGCGTGTAGCACGATTCTTTGTTTTTTTTTTGATTTTTTTAACTTAACAAAAATATCGTTTAAGATATATTTCTAGAAGATCAATGTAAAATATAAATATATCTTTTGAACATGTTAAATAAAATTATACTCCTCCGTTCTAAAATATAGACAACGGTTTGACCCGACACGTGTATTTTTGTGTTTGTTGAATTTATGTGGAATTTGGTGAAGAAAGAATTTTTTTTATGATAGTGGGGTTTACTGTAACAGTTGTGAGAGGAGATAAATAATGCACTATAGCAAATGATGATTGTTTTGATATTTTTTATGTGAAAATATTACTAACTATGATATGTTGCGTATATTTTGGGACGGCCAAAATACACAAGTATTGTTTATATTATTAAACGAAAGGAGTATCTAGGTTTGAGATATCACATTTGTTGTCGATTTTTGTTGAAAAGGATGTATATCCAGACGGAGGCTGCTAAGATGGATCGGAGTCAGATGTCATGTTGGCGGCAAAAGCTACGATGGTTTGGATTTTGAGGACTACGGTGGTTGAAGGGGTTGAGGAGGATCAATAGGTTGAAGGAGATGAGGAATTATGATCGTCTGTTGTTGGGTGTTGGTGTAGTTGGGTGTTGGTGCAGTTGTAATCTGGACCGTTGGAATTTCGATCTAACGATTCTGATTTGTTATAGGGTCATTTTTATTAAGTTCTTTCAGGTTTGTTTAGGATTGATATTTTCTTAATTGGGTTAAAAAAAATTCAGATTTTTTAAATGTAAAAAAATAAAAGAAAATCCAATAGGAACAGCAAAAGGATTTACCTCCGGAGATGAGATACAGGGGTAGTGTTGACATTTCAATTTGAAAATTAACGAAATTAAACGAAGAGAAAATACTAGAGGTTTAAGTGCTTATCTTTAAAATATGAGATGTCAATATGCCAAACATGTATGATTTGAGATGCTTAAATGCAATTTCTCCATATTCTATTCATTTAGAACAAGAGAGATGCTACATACATTCCTTTGCGCACTCTTTCTTTGGATATTATCTCTTGATCGATCCATTTATGATAACCACCTCTGATCCCACGTTATGGACTGATTCAATCCCAAAATCCACCAATTAAAAAAAAAGTATCCAAAAAAAAAAGTAAGAATGCAATCAATATTTCTCTTTAGAAGAATAGTAAGCCCTACAATAATGGCATTTTCTTCAGAAAACTACAAATTTTGTCAACAAATTACACCACGGCTCATGGCAACGAAACATAGTGTCGCCACAATCTACAGAAGCTGGGAACCTGAGCCTATGCCGCTAGCTATTCTTCCTTACAGCAGCAGTTGGACATAAACAAATTATTCCTCATGATGGCTACAATTTGACGTGGACGTGCATTTCGTGGTCTCCTTCAGTTTTCTAGCTTATCTGCATCACCGGCCAGAAATGGTAGGCAGTTGGTTCCCCTCGCCCTGCATCTTCCTCCCTCTAGCCTTGTCGATTCTTGCTCGCCTTGCGGCCTCTTGGATATGCCGATCATGATCCTTCAATACTTGATCCACATTGCTTGAAGGCACCAACAAGGGTCCTGAGTAATGAATCTTGTTGCCCTTTGAGTCATAACCAAGCTGTAGGAAACCAATAGAGGGGAAAATTGTAAGAAAACCGAAGAATCATAATTCCAAAGAACCTGTTGTGACTTGTGAATAACAACAATCTTGTCCAGGGCATATCAGAAGTAAAAGCCATTTTGGTGGGGAAAATGGATGGATTAGAGATTGACTCTACCGAAAACTCACAATTTATAATGAAGAACTTGCAAACCAAAGGTTTGAAGCAGGGATAAAGCACTAGTGTACGCCTCATGTTAAGTAGTAGACATGGAGAAAACAGGACAGATCTCGTGGCTTAAAAAATCACAGCTAGCTCGTGAATTTCACTCCTAGCTGTTCTGTTGTGAAACTCAAAGACTCCCCTATGACAATCTCAGATGTACCATAGAAGACTCCATATATATCTAAATAAAAACACTTGGTATAATGAGCGATGACAGACCATGAAAAGGTCAGGTGGGATACTATGAAATAAGAATGGGAAACCTACCAGAACAGGATCTTTAGTGGCGACCCTTCCACTTCCTATGTGAGGAGGTCCAACATCTCCAGTCACATAAGGCGACTCATCTTGCTTAGTCAAAGAACCAGATGACTCCTTGAAGGACCCAGCAAACCGAGGAATCAGTTTCGGAGCTCCAGATTGCAGAGCACCTGGCTTTTCTCTATGTGCCTCAGCCAACAGGCTCCTCCTTGCAGCTACTAGCCCAGGCATTATAGGCACGTCAACTCCAGTTGAAAGCTTAGGAGCGTCATCAATATGCCTTCCCGTCTTAGCCCATGCTACCTGATGAACCAGTGGTCCTGAATGGGACGCTCTTTTGTGATTGTTATCTTGGGTGTTTACCCCTTGTTCTGTGGGTTGAGATGGTCTAGGTGGCTCCATGGGGAAACCAGAGGCGCTTTCTTCAGGGTGAGAGTTGAACATCTCACTTCTGCTCTTGGAATTAGATTGAGCATGCCTCTTCTGCTAAGAGCCAGATCATGAATTAGTGCATATCAAAGACAAAGGACTTGGAAAAATGATAAAAGCCAATCGTAAGGGTGTCTGGTGGCACTAGAAGTCCACCTAGTAGGCTCATCAAACAGTTCAGGAAATGAATTATGAGTGTTTATCCGAAGTCTTCTCTTAATGCTTATTGCAAAGAAGGTACATGGTAGAGCTAGCGACTCATGACTTATCATCAAATCCGCTAATTAGCCATTTAAGGCATAAGCATTTTCTCTGAAGTTCAAGTAAATAGATCCTTATAGCATAGGGATTACCTTTTGTGTGGCAAAAGGTAACCAATAAGCTGCCGTAGGAGTCAAAAATATCATTTTGAGTTGTGTTTTTTTTGCATTTTTGTTTTTTTCCCTTTATAATTATTCACCAAATAAGATGATAAAAAACGTTAAACGAGATGAAAATTATCATTTTTGTTACAACGCATGTCACAAAGACAAAATTTCATCAAGCAAAAAAAACCACATAATCCCTTATATTGGATGTTATGATTTATTTTCTTTTTGTTAGATTGATTTACTAAGTATCACAAACCCAACTCATGTCATTCCTGTTATAAATGATTTTTTTGGACTTTGCAGCACGGTCTTGACTCTCTTTTGCAGCACAAAAGATTTTCCGTATAAAGGCTACCTGCATTGAGACAACAAGTTCAGCATTTGCTTCAGGTGCTGGAATTGCCCGTGACTCCCTTGCTGGTTTCCTTTCCAGGTCTAGTCTGTTGCCCTTATGTCCAGCAAGTCCTTGTCTGATAGAAAGATATACACACCAATGAGTACAGAATGTTCTGAAATAGTAATTGTTTTTGTTTCATCAAGGTGGCTTTATTATGCTTTAAGCCTTTCGAATAAGCTCTGTGAACCATGAAAGGGCGCACCTGCACCTTCCCGTTCTTATATGCCAGATTAAACCCATACTGCTACCAGATGGCAGGGAAGCTAAATGCATGTATGCTATGCAAAAAATAAAAAGAAAGTAACCTTCTAGCTTCTTCATCCCTCATTTTCGCATCAAGCTCCTTGCTTGGAGTATACTTCGGCAAGCTTGATGGATCACAAGGATATGGTTTTGTAGTAAAGAACTGAGAAGATGAACAAATAGGCAGACCATAAGCTTGTGCGAAGAGCAAAGAGCAAAGATCTTATAAGTATCACATGATGTTTTGGCATCTCAAATTTGACACTAACAGGCATGTTAGAAATGCAGGCATCAAAACCTACGCGAGAATTTCCTCTTTTTACAATGCGGATTCTCAACTACTACTTTGCAATTGCATGCACACTGTAAATATCATGCATACATCTACTGGGCTAAAAGTGCAAGCAAGTTTCAAGTAAGCATTGCACCGATGATCGCCAACAGATGAGCTTAGTCAATTCTAAGCACTTGTTGAAACTAGTACTACTCGAAAAAAAAAAAGAATAATAAATAAAAATAAAAATAAAGAACCAGATCATACTTTTTTTCCTTCTTTTCGCTCCAGCAAAAAAGAAGGATATGAAAAAGCCTCTTAGCAGATGTCAGAGAGAGTGAACAAGTCAAAGCTTTTATAAAGGCTACTTCTCTAAATACCAGTCCAGATTATCTTTCGAAAACAAAAAAAAGTAGTTACCAAGGAGAATTAAGAAGTCATACCTCACTTTTCAAGGCCGAAGCAGCACTGCCACGATCAGCAGGATCAACAGAAAGCAGAATCTCCATTAGACTTAGAGCAGGGGCAGGAAACTCTTTAAATGTTTCTGCGACACATCTTCTATATGGATGTTGGGGTTTGAAGATGGTGGCATGGGGCAGTTTTGACTTTTTCCAATATTCTTCAGAAGGTGAGCCACAAAGCTTGAAAATCTTGTGCAACTGTTCCACCTGTATCAACCAAAGTTCATTGCATAAGCATCATCGAATATCGCTCCCCAAGGGGGTAGTCGTATAAAATTCAGGAAAGTGCAGACCAGGCATACGATGATAGAAAAGGTGGTTTAAGGACTGGTCTCCAAAGAGATGATTCTCTTGATTATAAAGGAGTTCAAGTATTTTCGCAAACACCAAGATTCGACACCTGGCTCCTCGGCTCGGAGGCTAACTAATCAGCTATGACACTACACATCTTTTAGATCCTAAAAATTGGCTGCATGCAAGTACTCAAAGCAGAAGTGCATGATCAGCAGTTATGCTTCGGATTTACAAGAATACCAAGTTAGCATTGTCTATGAATATTGTAGGCACACCACGGTTCTCATAGAGACTTAGGATGCAAGGTGAAAGCTCAATCAAATTTTTAAAGCAAGAGTTTAAATGAGAAGGATAAAAAGGTCAAAGCACCTCTGTTCGTCCAGGCATTATGGACTTTCCAGCATATAATTCTGCTAGAATGCACCCAGTACTCCACAAATCAACAGCTGCTCCATAGAGGGTGGCTCCAAGTAAAAGCTCCGGAGGCCGATACCATAGAGTGACAAC